>JAJLUB010000003.1:5330-31256 GCA_030564085.1 Nakaseomyces uthaithaninus
AGTGGATCTAGTGCATGAAACAGATTATTTATCTTCCATAAACTTTTTGAACTCAGTAATCTCATCAATGCAATTTAATGGTTTACCTTTGTTCTTTAACAAGCACTCAGTGAGCTTGAATCTTGCCCCATCCTTGTTATCCAAATCAAACTTCTCCTTCTTGTCTTGTTCTAGTTTCTTGAACGCCTGTAATTTCGATTGTAAATCCTCCAGCTTGGTAGACAGCTCCTGTGACGACAACCCGTCAATCTTTTCGTCTGAGTCTGGCTTCAACGAATCATTCAATGTGTCCTTGAACTTCCTCAGCGTCTCAACTTCCAGCTCAGCTAATCTGGTAGATATCTTCTGCTCTATCGCCTTCTCTGCGTACTCTTTCCTGCTGTACTCCAGCTCAGAGACATCCTCAAGCTGCGACAGTAACGCCTGCGAAAATTCAATCTTTGACTGCGGAGTGAACAATGCCGGAGCCACAGGATCTTGTTGTTTCGACGCTTGAGCACCCATTATTTCTCTATCTCTCTCTCTCTCTTTTGTGGATAATAACCTTGTTCTCCCTCAAAACTAAACTGCCCAGTTCTTGTTCTTCCACTTCTAAACCACGCACTGATATGTCTCACCTTTCAGAGTCAACTCAGAAACCACTGGTAACTGTATGTTGGTCTCGAGGCTATTCCAGAGATTATGCACTTTGTGCTATCACATTGCTTCAGTGTATGGATATATATTTACCCTCCTTCGCTTGTTCTTTTCGCTCCGTACAACGGCCTCTTCGTGCAGCGAAGATATCCCTATGCCATTGGTCAGTGCGCTGCCAACACCTAGCATAAACCAGACCGGGGCTTTATAGATAAACTGTACTTATAACCAGGTATAGATTGAATCTCTACACAAATCAAAACCCGTGGACCCCCCAGTTTAAATCACCTTCCAGTGCCATCCACCCCGACATTACTAGTATCAACAGGAATTTCTGCTGCGCACTTACCCCCCAACTCAGGTAGAACACCCATCAAGATTAGTATCTCTCGGTAGCCAAGTTGGTTTAAGGCGCAAGACTGTAATTTCAACACTGAAATCTTGAGATCGGGCGTTCGAATCGCCCCCGAGAGACTCTTTTTTTTTTGGGCCCGTCCCTCTCCGGGCGCAGGCTGCCTTTTGGCCTTAACGACGACGGTGAAAAAAAATGACTTGAGATGAGTACACAGGGCCATGTTTGACATACATAAGCAATTCTGTCCTCTCTTTTTTTTGTTTTATGGGTTTGTTATAAATGTGTTCTGGCTAGTGTATACTACTGATTGCTGTGAACACAATTGCATTGACCACACACCACACAGTCTGCCCTGTTGGGCAGACTGTGTGGTGTATTAATGAATGTGTGGTTCTATCTAAATATTTCATTTGTAGTATATTTTGTGTGTCATCTGACAAGTTGGTGGCTCGCATCGTAGGGTCTTTTACTTCTTTATTTGTAGCTAATATGCCCAGCCTTTGGGAGTTTGCGTGTAATGTCGAGATAAGGGCGGAACGTCTTAGGCGATTGGAATTTTCGTGTTTAGCAATGCCAAAGCAGCTGGAATTCCAGAGAACAGAGAGAGAGAGAGAGAGGGAAAAAAAAAAATAATCGAGAGCTCCATCGAAGCATTGTGTACCAAGAGTGATTCTGTTTCGACTTGCCAATTAGTGGTCGACTTGAGGCTGTTGCAGAGAAGTAGTAGCGTATAGGGACAAGGATTATTGAGTTAGGAGATCAATTGCACACCACGCCGAATTGGAAAAGGATCGTGAGGACGAGGGAATAACCAATACATAAAGGAAGACGAGGAATTAAAAAAAAAAGCTCAAAACTAGAGAATAGCGGAGAAGAAAAAAAAATTTTTTTCTCCTTCTTTTCAGTTTCACTCGATTGCAATTCGTAGAAGCAAGTAATACACCAAACTTGTACCGTGCCCACGAGAATTAGCATCAGAAGCCGTTATTTCGATAGAACTCAGACAACAAATATACTAAAGCATCACGGTATTTAAGTTGTCTCTCGACTACTTGGAAAATAACCAAAGGAACCTGATAAATCCCAAAAGATCAACATATTTTAGCAATGGAGATGGAGGCCTCTAGCCCGGCCCAACATGATGAGAAGAGTGCAATGAATGGAGCTTCCACCGATGCTGTTTCAAATGCTGAGCCAAAGGATCTAACCAATGGCGATTCCGAATTGGCCAGCACTTTGGGTCTCAGAAGATCGACCAGAGAAAGAGTGCCACGGAAGCGTGATATTTACGAGATCGATCCGAAGGTGTATTTCCCCACAAAGAAGAAGAAGAGTAAACCAAAGGCCAAAAAAGTTGTTATAAAGGAAAAGCCTAAGAAGAAGGAGAAAACTAAATCGGTTCCCAAAGTGAAACCCAAGGCGTCCAGCAAAAACAAACCTGCGCCTAAAGTAAGTGAGCCGCCAATTCCGACTGTGAATGCTAAAGATTGGACTACTAATCTCCCTTTACTCAATGCCGACTTTAGGAACCAAAATGCCAAAATATCGAGAATGAAACACGATAACATGAAAACAGTCCCATATGCCGGAAATGTAGTGAAAGTTATGGCTTTCATAAATAAATTCAGTTACTTTTTCATTTCTGATTTGCAGAGTTTGTCGTTCCAAGATTTCGAAGTAGGATTGGATCTGTACCCACAGTCACTAAACCCCAATCCAAAAGATATTCAAAGGCTTTATGCTGATTATTTACCGGTAAAGGATGTTGTTAGCAGCCAGGATAAAATGAATCTACTTCTCTTGACTCTTATGGATCTGCTATTCCGACCAGTCGATACAGCCAGAGAGCCTCAAATTGATTGGCCTGACCTTAAATCTAGTAGTAAAAAAATATTTCACAGTCATATTGAGAAGATAAGAATGAATGCTTATGACTGGGGGTACCCAAAGGAATGGCGTCAAAACATCCAGCCTGAAGAATTACTGAAGCCGTCCTCAGCTCTGTTCGAAAATGATGATTGCGGTCCTCCTGTTGATCCGAAAAACCCCGAGATTCTAACTCCAAACATATATTCTTGGCCTAGACACGATCCCATTTCAGTGGAAAATGATCCACTACAAATAAAGGGACTACAGAGATCTGGTATTTTGGCATTAGAACCAAATGACCGGATAATTTTTTTGGGAACTTTAGTTGATTGGTGTACTGCATACTCTCCATTGCTTCATAACGAAATTTACATTTTAACCCATTACAAGAGAGATCCATCCTTTGGTATTCAGACTCAGCATGTACCTCGCTATATGTTAATGGGAATGGAACATACCTTTGAGCATTACCGGAAGTTGTGTAATTTGATACAATCAAGACACGAAATCAGAAGCAAAAAGAAGCATGTGAAGAAACAAATGAAAGAAGGCAAGAATGATGATATCGTTCGAAAATTAGAAATAATTAAAAATCTTAAAAGTGAATCTAGAGGGAAAAGCGCAGAGGAGAAATTAGAGTTAATGGTAGCACATTATGACGAATGGCTTCAGCTTTTCTCTGGAGAGATAACTGAAAATCCGTTATCGAATCCATTTGAAGACAAATTGTATAAACTCAGGTCAGAGGAGTTTTTTGTTAGCAGAGTACCGCACGTAGGTGATTTCTACATCCCTAGGCTACAAACTTATGATGATCTTACGACAATGAACACATATACTGACTTGCGGACTCTGAATGAAATATTCACAAAGTTTGAAACCAAAAAGTACAATGCATTCACACTATTTGAGAATGACAGTCCCTTCATGAGTGCCACCTTCAAACTTTTATTTTTCGATAGAATTGCCCTAATAGAGGACACAATTGCCGGAAAAGATGTTAATGAAAAAAACTATTGGTATGAAATGTGCGACAATTCATCCTCCTTGCTCGACTTTATTGACTTCATAGACTCTAAAGTAGTGGTGCCTCCAGCTAAAGAAAAAGAGGGAAAGGAAGAAATTAAGGTTGTTGAAGAAGCACAAAAGGATACTAAGGAGATTGGTGCTACTATAGATATTAACTCTGATGCCAAACAGGTTGCTGATGAGCAAGTCAATGGCACTGAAGGTGCGACTGAACAAGAACATGAATCCAGAAGTGCTGATGAGCAAGTAAAGGAATCTGACGGTGTTACTGAACAAGTAAAGGAATCTAAAAGTGTTGATGAAGTCAGTAAAGAACCTTCTGAAAAGAAATCTGAAGAAATAGATACTAAACAATCCAAGAGGAAAAAACAACCATCTCTTAATGGTATCAGTCCATTACCCAAAAACTCGCAATTTAATAGCTCGCGTGAAAAGCTGAAATTTTTACAGTCATATCTAAGACACATGTATCCTCTCTTGGCTGAGTTTGAGGAAATGAGAGTAAAATATCAGGATATTAATCCTGCCAAAAGACAGAGCAGAAGATCAAGACAAGTGAATTACAAACTAGAAAACTCAGATGATGAGTTTGAACCTGGTTACGAATCACAATAATTAGACGATTTTTTTATCAATTTGTGCATTATGAAATAATCATCAGCATAGAGATTGTTTCATACATTAGAATTTGTTTTCTGCAAAAATCAGAATTTTCTTTTTTCGAAGAGAGTTTTGTTTAATTATTATCTTTTCGATAACAGATTAAATGTTTTCTAGATCACAGTTATTAGTTATTAATTATGTTTCTAGTAATTTACTTATAATAGATAGAAGAATTGATGATAAACCTCTTCATCTCGAATAAAGCCAATATAAACACAAAAAATAATAAAATCTATAGCAGGCAAGATCGCCTGAAAGGAATGAATGAGGTATCGTGAAATGAATGTAATGAATATATGGTGTGCAAGTCTATCCTTGTATATAATGCGAATGGATTAGCAATAGCGGTAAAATAATAAATTATTAATGGGAATGGTCCCAAATTTAGAATTAAAATACCTTAATATTTGGTGGGAGACAGTTCCTAGTCTTCAAATTTTAGAACAGTATCTCTGTTTACTGCTGCTACTCTTATTATTTGTGCTAGCGTCTGCTGTCTTAGCGAGGACTTGAATGCCTCTTGTTCTTGCTTTGATTTACTGCCGTACTCGGCAGAGAGGTTGAGACTGCTTTGTGAGCTATTCAAGGAGGGTGTGGATGATCTGCTTTCTTCTTCAAAATCTGAATCACTGTCATTAGCGACCAGATATAACTGCCTTAGCTTCTTTATTCTCTGGTTGAGTTTAATTAATTCGACAGCCTTCTGTAGCTTCTTTCTTGCACCAAGGTTCTTCTTTAGATCAGGGTATAAGTCAGTATCTAATGAGCACTTACTCTTGATCCAAGGATCGTCCAGCAGTTCGGATGCCATCGGTCTACATGATGGATCCAAATCCAACATTTTTAGAATGAAATCTTTTGCCTCTTGTGAAATTTCATCCCAGTAAGGTTTTTGGAAGGTAACGGGTTGCACATCTTGGACACACTCATCCAGAAATCCGTCCACGGATTCTGCCTTAAAAGGTGAGTAGCCGCATAGTAATGTGTAGGTTATGACACCAATTGACCAGATATCACTGGGCTTTCCGTGTCCATCTGCAGTAAACACTTCTGGCGCCACGTAGCCAAGGGAACCTGCTGGTTTGTAGACAACGTCGCCATCATTCTCGAGCTGTCTGGCGATCCCGAAGTCAGCTATTACAATCCTGGAATCCTTGGATTTGTCAAGGTATAAGAGGTTTTCTGGCTTCAGGTCTCTGTGAATGATGTTCTGTGAGTGCATGTACTCAACGGCTTTGACGATCTGCACCACCAACTGCACGGCATCCTCCTCGGTGAACTTGCCGTCATGTATTATCCTGTCAAACAACTCTCCGCCAGAAGCCAGCTGCGTGACTATGTATATTTTCGAGTTCGTCTCAAACCACCCTTTGAACTTCACAATGTTAGGGTGATCCAGCTTTTGGATGATCGACAACTCGTCGTAGATAGGAGCCAGCCCCCCGTTCTGCTCTAGGGCCTTCTTCAGCAATATTTTCACTGCCACGTCCTCCTGTGTATGCAGTTCCTTCGCACGCTTCACTATCCCAAAGGCACCAGCGCCCAACGTCCGCTCGAACAAGTAGCCCGCCCGTTTCGCTCTGCCGTCCGTGTCCGTATCCGTATTCGTACCCGAGCTCTCATCCCCATCACACTCTGCAGCACTAGGACTCGCACTGGACTCCACGTCTACACATATCACCTGCTCCTCAGACTCCTCAAGCACCAACTTCTTCCCGTCAACATCAGAATCACACATAGTAGTAGTAGTGCACGACTCCAACTTCAGCTGTTCCAAGGAAACGTCTAAACAAGTCATGTCTTTAACTTAGGTTACAATTTATAAATACTATACACATTTCTGGTCTGGCAAGGTCCCTAGGTTACGGAAAATTACAAATACTTCGCCGTCCAACTACTCTTTATATATTTGAGGGGGAATGATTACAAATAGTTTTCCTTTTTTTTTTTCTTTTGTTCTAGGTTTGATTGTAGTCTTATCGCCGATGTGTTTTGTAGCGATTGTTTATCGATTCCACAGTAAAAATTTTCTTTAGGATTACTGATTTGTGCTTGCTATGGCAAGAGCCAGCGTGAACTTTCCTTTTTTCTTTCATTGCCAGTTGTATTGCCCATTTCATTTTCTTTCCAGCCATTCTTGCATGTGTGCGTGTTCTCTACTTCATTTGTTTACGTCTTCTTTGCTTTTTCTCAGTGCCCCCCCCCCCTTCCATCGGCGTGTGGTCAGGGATTCGCTCCCTCTGGCACAGACACAGGTGCAGCACATGAGTCTTCTAGAAGGACTCTTTTGCTACCTTGCGCTGGCTTCCACGTATGGAACACTCTTTTGGCATGACAAACGCGTGCAAGAGAGAAACTGTGTAATTACACAGCAGTGGACGCACGCGGTTGCTCTAATAACGGCGTTTAGCACGTTTCCTTCCGAAAGGCAGTGACTAAAAGCGCACCACTGCGGGGGGGGGCAGGGACGGGGTGTCGTAGCCCCCAGAGTATATCGTAAACGGATTTTCCTCAGGACTTCACTGTGCTGCGCATCCGACAGTTTTTTGCGGGTCCAGCAATCTTATTTCCAGCCCTGCGCTGCTTTACTCCCCCCCCCCCCGGTGTACACTGCTGGATTTTTTTTCCACGGAGCCAGCACCAGGAAAATCGAACACAGCCAAAAATAGGAGTCTGTGCACGGGCTGCGGTGGGACTGAAAAACACCTGACAATAGAGCGGGGCGGAACACCAGAAAAAGGGATGTCCTAGTGGGGCCGGGCAGCAACCGTGCGCGGGGGGGACTGGGGGGGGCGAGGCCTCCATGCATCCGTACGTGGATGTGTGCACAGCGTGACTGTGATTGCAAACTGATCTGCTAGAACCCCCTGCACAACAGTTGGATCGTGGGTTGGGCTCCATTCTTCCGTACGAAGCGCGGGCTTATTATTCTTTGGCTCCCGTGTTTCTCAGGGGGCCGGAGTTTTTCTTCTTCAGTCATGCCATTCAGTCATCTTGTGATGCAGGAGGAGGGAGGACACAGAACCCGGCGCACGGCAAATAAGGTTTCTGTTATTAGCATTCCTTTGCTTTTGCCTGTGCACGGCTGTACACCGCATTCACCGAATCTGACATCACATCACAGTTTCCTGCCGTCCATTATAGGAGAATTCCCAAAAATTAGTAACTTTTGTGAAAATACCTTTGAAAGTTAGCAATGTGAATGCAGGAGCTTGGGGGTGGGTTACTTTGTTCTTACTTCTAGTTCCTTTTTTTTTGTTTGAATTTTCTTGTTCATGCCAAGTTTAGCTATTTCTATGGGACAGATGCAATGATCAACTTTAAACACACTTTCCTTCCCTTTTCCCTTTTCCCTTTTCCCTTTTCCCTTTCCCACCCGCTATCTTTGATGCGATAAATGCGACAGGGGGGATGTACCGTGTAGCGCGTATGTTGTTTCTGTGCATCGCAGCTTTCTTTTATGTTTATTTAGCTGTTCTTGTTTATACAATACTAGAAGAAACGACTGTGAGGGTGGAGCGACAGAAGGTGTCCGTTGTGGGCGAAGTGGGGAGGGTGGGGATGATGAAAAAGGATTATAAACATACAATTAAATAACGTAAAACGTAAATATAAGAAGAGGGTGATTCTTTTGGGTTTATATAATGAAAAGAAAAGCAAAATGGTGAGAGAGATTACTCTTCATCGTCGTTGACACTCAGGTGGAAGTAGTCATCCACATTGTTGGCGTCCTGGATTGTGCCAAGGTCACCTGGAGTCATGAATACAGTGCTTGGAGATTTAGCAGCGTCTTTGGGCGATCCTGGTACACTTAGTGGTCTGGCAATCTTCAGTTTCTTGCCACCCGCAAGTGTTGCCATGTTTTCGTCATTCACTTCTTCACCGACGATCTCTTTGAACTCTGTTGGGTACGCTCTACGTAGGCCCAATTGTCTGGCCTTGACGTATTCCAGACCCATGCGCTTCCAGTCTAGCAAGTCTGACAGTCTTTCGGTTCTGTTTCTTTGGTTGATTCTCTGTCTTCTGGTCTTGTTGACAAATTCTTCCATGTAGTCAACTAATTGCTCAACAGACTCGTCTGGCGCCTTGAAACGACGGTCCACGATGTAAATACCATAGTCCTTGGCCTGGTTCGTTTCAATCAGGTCCTCCATGTAAGCACCAAAACCAGAAAGGTTGGTGGTAATAGATGGAACACCCATAACAGTACACTCGGCAGGTGTGTAACCCCAAGGTTCGTAATATGATGGGAACACACCCAAATGGCACCCACGGACAAATTCGTCGTAATCAAGTCCTAGGATTGGGTTGTTGGCATTTAAAAATTCTGGGTGGAAGATTACCTTGACTCTGTCGCTGTGGTTATTAAACAATTGAACGTGTCTTATTTGGTTTAGGATTGGATCGTTAGAGTCGTCAGCCATGTTGTGTGTAACAATTGGTGGAAGTTCCCCGTATGGTCTTCTCAAAGCAAGAACACGCTTCTTCAACAGAACCTTGTCAGAAGGCTTTAGCAGCTCCTCAAGGTTTGTTGGAATTTCACTTGTAATACCATTATGAGGGTACTTCATGGCATGTTCAAAAATTCTCTTACCAATCAAAGATGTGACCTCACTGACACTGTTTTCCAGAGCCTTGGTGACGGCTTGACTTCTTAGTGCTTCAACAGTAAACGAGTTATTGTTGGCAGGCATGATAATGAATGCAACAACAGTTTTCTTGGAGCCAGCCATTTTCAATCTGTAATTCAAACGTGCTAGAGCTTCGATGAACATATCAGCACCCTTATTTTTGTACTCATATCTACCAGCAATAAAGAAGTACAGGGTATTATCTAAGTCAAAGTCAAAGTTACCATGGAAATGTCCTCTGACAAAGTCGTTAATCTTTTCTTTCTTGATAGCGTGCAAATTTTGGAATTCATGGACAGCTTGGAATTTAACTACATTTAAACCGTTTGGCAAAATACCATCTGGTTTTCTCTTAAGTAAATGTTCAGCTTCAAGAGCAGTAATTTGGGAAACAGTGGTGAAGACATCAGCGGTGTGTGCAGCAGCCCTTTCTATACAGTATCTGTGATAGATACCTCTCTTTCCTGCCTCTTGATCAACATCGAAGTATTGCAAATGGTTGTAGAAATCGACATCGCCTGCGGCACAAAGGTATCTACCCAATAAGGTAGCATGTGTGGTGAAGATTGTAACTACATCGATTCTCTTCTTTCTGCACAATGGCAAAGCTACACCAGCCAACCATTCATGGAAATGAGCGACGACAGCATGATTGGAGTCTAGTTGAGTCAATTCACCTAGGAACCACACGACAGTATAACCCAATAAAATGGCATCGTTGGTTTCCCAGTCATTTTCAGGGGAAGGAATACCAACTAACGACCACAAATCAGCTTTCCATTCATTCAATTTAAATCTGACAGAATCCAAGTCAAAAAGAATAACTCTTGGAGAACCTTCAATCAACCAACGCGCATACACAAAGTAGACACCTCTTTCTCTCATGTATCTCAATGCTTGTTGGACAGGTTGAAGTTCCTCAGAGAAGTTGGAAGAGTCCTCCCAGTCCAGCTCCTCAACTTCACCTTGGTACGTAGCCTTGTTCAGTGGACCGATCAAAGTGTAGTTGTCCTGGTACTGTGCAACAGTGACTGGAGCCTTGGACTTAAGGACAGAGTAGATACCACCAACTTTGTTGGCAACTTCTGTTGCGATTTCGAACAGCAAATGGTTCTGTAAATCACGAGGCATTTGCGCTTTCTAGTTTGTTCTAATTTCACGGTGGTTGTGTTTGTACTTCTATTCGGTTCAATAAACTTTTATATATTCAGTAAACCAATAACGTCCAAGATTTTTCCTTTTGTTTTTGTTTTATTTTCTTCTTCTAGTCACCACAATTGCTGATTGCTGTTGATGCAGTATATTCGAATTATCAATAAAGAAAAAGGATAAGACGTCTGTGAAGATGGTTCTATAAGTCTATCAAAAATGTATCCAAGACAAAAAAAATGTTAAGTATTGCTAGTTTCAACTTCCTAATGAATGAACTGCTAATTCAATTCTACGTCCACAAATTGAAATTGGAGTTTTTATTATCAGTACCTTATTTATATATGAACGTTGGAGTCAAAGAGAAACCAACATTTAGTTGAGGAAAAGAGGGGCAAAGACTATTTTAATCACAGAAAAGTGTTGGTCTTCCACATCCCACAACATTATCGCCCCTCCTCAGCAACTCCACCTCGACGCTATCCTGCGTATCTACGTGTGTGCTGGGTGCTTGTGCTGTCGCTCGCTTCACAACCCCCTTAATGCCCACAGACAAAGGGAAGTCAGAAGGTAAACGCGTGGAAGGGGAGACAGAAGAGACTCATTGTTTTTGGCTCTGTCCATCCACTCTGCTCTCAGTGTCTGGTTGTCTGCCCCTCGATTGTCTTGCTAACGCTGCCTCCTTTCTCACCAGTACATAAAACGTGGGGGAGGAAGTACGAAACAGAGCACAGTACGATGGGCGAAGACGTTAATGTTGTTAACACGGAATAGCAAGAGGGCTACAATTGCTTCTGCATGAGCATTTGTAGTTGGTTGTGTGAGCGTACTTGCCCTGTCTTCTGGTGATTCCCCTGTGTAGGCTTCGAGAAGATATCTAACTTTCCTATTCGCTAAGAAAAGTCCGCAGATACACCTTGGTCTTCTGATGTTCGAGGAGCGAAAGTACCAGAGAGCAAGTCACCTCTGCGGGTGTTTCACTGTACCTTTTCTTTCTATTGTGCAAATTGAAATTGCCTAAAACAGCTCACACCTGCAGTGAACACTTTCCTAATTGGGAAAAGCTCTTGTTTACTAAAATAGCTTGCTGCAGAGAACATCTGTAGGAGGTAGCGCAGTGGGGGGGGGGGGGTAAGTGGGATGGTCTTCGTAGCCTTCTGTGCCCCTCCACACGCAACCACATACGCCGCTGTCAGCTCGAGCTGTGCTGGTCGTTAATGGGTGGGGACGGTGACCACTGTTGAGGGGCGCCTGCAAAAGAGTGGCAGCTATGCAGTTGCAATGTGTTGCGAGCAAGATGTCTACAGGTGTCATGTGCGTATGCCTGTGCTAGAGATTCATGGACAAAACACATGAAAGCGGTGAAATTACTCATTGTCCGTCCTTCTTCTCTACCATTTGACTTCCAAGTTTTCTACGATTGGTAGGTGGAGATCGACTTTTTTGGAGTTAGGTTCTTGTAAATGATTGTGGGGAGATGGCGAAGGACGAACTGGGAGGACAGAAAGTCTGAAAGTTATAAATGCCATACTTAGGATATCCTTCATTCTATAGTTTATTATAAAGGTTTGCTTAACTGTTAAAAAATTTCATTAAATGCTATTGTATATCAGGTCACGGAGACCGTAGCTCTCGTTGACCTCCTCGACTTCTTCCCAGTTGCCGATAATATCATCGCGACCTCTTACAACACCAGGTAGTGATCTGCCGCGGCCGTAGGTCTTCCATACCTTTCGCGCTTCGTCATCAGTTCCCAAGTCTCTATATTCGAATTTCACTCTGTTTGCCGTGAGAATGGTGGCTAGCCTGTTGGTTCTTGGAATCATGTGGAAACCACCACCAGCAAGGGATGTAAAGATGTATACAGGAAGATCCAGGTTTGCTTGGGCAATTTCGCTTGTCTTGATTGTATTAGCGTCCTTCTTAGTGGTCTTCGCTGGCTTCTGTTTGCTGGGTTTCCCATCAAGCGACTCAAGCATTGCATTTATATCAGAGTCGTCTACAAAGTTCAGTTCCTCTAGAAGTTTATCCGTTTCATCCAGTATATCCTGTATACTCGATGACACTTCTTTAGTGACTGTAGATGCTTCCTTTTGAGTAACACTTGAGTTCTCATCATCTTCGTCTGGACCCAAATCAAGACCCATAATTGCATCAGTCTCTTCTTCGTGATCATTAACATCTTCAGAAGATTTAACTGCACTGCCAAGATCTCTTTCAATTACATCGCCTCTCTCAACCTTACTGCCTTCGATAGTAGGAGGTTCTTTTGGTGACGTTTTCTCTGCTACTGTTGTCTCAGCGATCTCGGCGTTAGTTTGTTTATCTGACGATCCTTCAATTGGTTCTAATTTTGCGCTTTTGTTTGCGTTAGAGCTGATATCCTCCACTAATTTTGCAGTCTTGTCTTCATTTTTATTGATACTGTCAACGTGGCTTTCTGAGTTTCCACCACTAGATGTTTTGTGATCCTTTGATTTTACTACAGGATCAGTAGCATTCCCATCATTTATCGTTTTCAAAGGTTTATCAGTTGAGACTCCCTTATCTGCCCCGTCAGGGAGTTCCTCTTTCGTTTTTCCAGTTCCATTCTTCTTGGGTTCCTCAGAAATTTCATCCTTAAAAACATCGGTTGCTTCTTTTTTTGGCATTTCAGGAGACTCCTTCTTGGCTGATGTAGAGATTTCCTTCTTAGTTGTTGCAGAGGTATCTTTCTTCGAAGAATCGGTAACATCTATCCCAGATTTTTCAACTACTTCCTTCTTCTTTTCTTCAATTATTTCCTCCTTTGGAGTAGCAGAAGGTGTCGTCTCCAGCATTTCTGATTGTGCTTTTTCTGGTGTTTCAGGACGCACTTTTTCTGAACTCTCAGACAATGTCACTGTTGGTTGTTCAGGTATCTCCTTCTTAGGTGTGGTCACAGTCTCGTCCTTCTTTGATGGGGAATTTGGCCTCTCTGTTTCCGACTCAATAGAGCTTTCTTCTTTCTTCAGTGAAAGTATATCATGAGCTCCGACTTTTGGTGATGTTACTGAGTCTTTAGATTGTGAATCCTTATTTTCTTTTTCGAGGGAAGCTTTCTTTGAGGATTCACTAGTTTTCTCAATCTTATCACTAGTTAGCGTCTTACATGGTACCTCTATGTCATCCTTAACCACTGCTGATTTGTCCTCCATTGAAGACTCAGAAACATTTTTGTTATCCCTCTTAATCAAATCCTTCTTTGCTGTTTCAAGATTTTTATGATCAGTGGCTCCACGAGTTTCCTCCTTTTGAATGTCAACAGTTGCCTTATTGTTTGATTCATCCTTTTCAATATCTTCAGAAGTATTCTTATTTTGAGGAATTGATGTACTTTTCTTGGGTGCAAGTTTGATTTTTTCCTCAAATGAAGTTGGGCCCCTTACAATAATATCCTTATCTAAAATAGGTGTGGATAGACTTTCGGTTTTATGTAAATTATCTTCCTTGGGTGGTTGAGAAGTTTCTCTTCCAAGGTCCACATGGGCATCCTTCTGATGTGCTGATACAGATTCTGAATTCTGATCCAAAATGGAGGAATCCACAGGTTCAGTTGATTTTACATTAACGTTAGCAGATTTTTCAATTGGTTTGATATCTTTCTGGGTGAAATCGTTTGGGTAGTCTGTTTTAGAGACTTCCTCGGCTTGTATTTTCGAGGTTGGACTGGAGACAATGCCGATTACAACCTTTTTATCGGGGGTGTATTCATCATCAACATGAATTTTCTTGTTTGGTGTAGAGGGTGGTTTATTTTCAAGATTCTGTTTTTGTTGCACTACGCTATCTATATCACCATTACCGTTCTTGGTCTTGTTATCTTCTGATTTAGTAATACTTTTTTTCATATTTGAATCGTGTCTTTGGTTTAACTCATCTTTGACGTCCTCTTTGGTCTTGTTATCTTGATTAGTTTTAGGAGAACTCGTTGAATGGTTTGTTTTATCTATTGAAAATTTTTGAGAATCAATAGCATTAACACTATCTACTGGATTTTGTGCTGGTTTTAAATCAGATGCAACAGCGGTGCTTGGTTTTTTGGCAGATTCGCCAGCAGTCTCAGATTCATTCTCAGCTTTTCCAACTTCAGGAGTTGTTGCAATTGAAACCATTCCATGGCTATTATCTACTGAAGGTTTGACCTCTACATGGTTAGTCTTCATTGATTCATGATCTACAAGTGACCCTTTTAAAATTGAAGTCTTTTCGTTTGTAGAATTTTTTGTAGTAGACTTGGTGGGTTCAACAACTTTTAAGGGTGTGCTGTTTTCTGTTGTCTGAATTTGACTACCATCCTTGTCATCTGATCTCAATTCATTTTTCGTCTCAACTATAGCATCAGAATTATTTGGCATTGAAATTACATCCTTTTCTTGATGTTTTTCTTCGGCAGAAAGCTCTATCGTTTCATCGTTTGCTGATTCTTCTACTTCATTCTTTTTTGCATCTTTATCTTGCTTTTTGAGTGGTATTTCAATGTCTTTTTGCTTAATTGGTGTGATTTCCTCCTTGCTATCAGAACTACTTGGTGCAGTGGATTTTTCTACTTTGTCTGTAGCTTTCTCTGTGGAGTCGTATAGCTTTGGAGCCGATGGAGTATCAGATATGGTCACCTTGACATCTTCATCTGTTTGTAGGTATTCTTCAATCCCCACCAAGATACTGTCCAGGTCGGAGCTTTTACGCTTGATGGAATCCCTATCAACTCTTACCATGCTCTGAGGCCTTCCTTGTACTGCTTTTTTATCGGTTTGTTTGCTTGGAGACCTCTTGGAGCTTGCAGCAGTAGGTGTGAGAGATCCCTCACTAGATGAAACGTCGGTAGAAGTCGGAATGGTATTGGATTCTTCACCTTGTGCAATTTTTTTACTCTGGCTCTTCTTCTTCTTTGGTTTTTTCTTCTTCTTCTTACTAGAGTCTTGTAGAAGACCCTCTGTGGCACTTATCATCTCGTCAATATCAATGTCGTGTGAATCAGTGCTCACTTTCACCTCCTTCGTAGGCCCAGTTTCTTCCATGGTTGATTATGCTGCTTTTCTATTATTGTTGATATCTTCTTATTCGATAAAACAATATTATTCTTAGATTATGAGTTCAGAAGGAAACGGTTGCTAATTATCTGAAAAAGTCAATTCCAGAGAAATAAATAGAATGTGACAGTAAGGATGGAGGGAATCAGGCTGAAAATGTACGCAGTTAGGAAAAAAAAACGCAGGTCGGTTCAATTGATAATTAGGAATCAGAATTTTGTTCCAAAAAGGACAGATTATGGTCAAATTATGGGAAAATATAACAATTTATGGTTGCCAATTTGTGAAACACTCACCTTGAAAGAACTTATCCATAGTAAAGGGATCAGAGGAAAGTCAAAATGTGAGGCAAACTCATGCATCGTCCAAAATGTCGGTTTCAGGTCAGCATGGCACCAAAAAAGAAAATGCGCAAGCCCGGAATCGAACCGGGGGCCCAACGATGGCAACGTTGGATTTTACCACTAAACCACTTGCGCTTATTAATCTTGTTACACATTCGTAAATATTATGTATTAAGTATGCACTAATTTTTGGATTCTTGAAATTTCACTCTCTTGGTAAGTAAGAGGATCATGTAAAGTAATTCCCAATACTGATGCTGTATTGCACCTGCTGATTTGAGACTAACAATTTGGATCAACCTACATTGCCAAGGTTCTGGATTGGTTGCCTATTTTGTACCACTTGCTTCACATTAGGGAGAAGAAATGTCGTGATATTGTGATCCGCGTGGTCGGTGAGGCAGACTATACCCCAGAAAGGCGTTATCCTGGTCTCGAGTATGCTATTTCTCTATGGTTGGTATGGTTTTAGTTCTCCCAATTTAGGATCATCCTTTCTATCTACAGAAGGGATCTCTCTATCTGTAACTAATACCGGGCTAAAAAAAATGGTGCCATCAGCCAATACAGAAATAATGGATTGATCTCATTTCAATGTTTACTGCAGGACAGTATTGAGCTGCCTGCTCAAAATTGATAAACTGGGCCCGTTCAAGTCGGCTTGGATCGAAAAATCGAACTGTATTGGATGTCTGGTCACTCAGCCAAGACTGCTGCATTCTAAATGAGAGGCCAATTTCCAGAAGGACAAAACTATGAAGAAAAGCATTTGAAGTATATACACACAATAGCTACCACACTATTAGCACACCTTCAAGTTTATCAATCGTAATGTGATGTTGTTAACAGCTGGCCGCGGTTCCTCAACATTTAAAGGAAAGCCTGCTTATTTCGCAATCCTTAAAGCCCAAAAAAAAAAAGTGTATGTGCACAAATGAAAAATATCATATAATTGAATATACATAATATGCATGTAAATAGAACAAATTGTGAGCCTTCAATAACATTTAATAACCAAATATTGCTGAGTTTTGTTTTGTTGCTTGTATTTACCGTCATAATAGTTCCTCTTAGAAGAGACGCACACGAAGTCATGGTGGACACACGTACGTCTATTAATTATATGAATTTCAACCAAACGGGAACATGTATATCGATGGGAACTTCAAATGGTTTCTTCATATTTAATTGTGCTCCTTTTGGAAAATTCTATTCTGAGGATTCAGGAGGCTACGGGATCGTAGAGATGCTGTTTTCTACATCACTGCTTGCACTGGTAGGAATTGGTGACCAGCCGATGTTGTCCCCTCGGAGGCTGCGAATGATCAATACTAAGAAGCACTCTGTTATATGTGAGGTCACATTCCCAACTAAGATTCTTAGTGTCAAGATGAACAGGTCACGGCTGGTGGTGGTGCTCAAGGAGCAAATATACATATATGAGATTAATAATATGAAGCTGTTGCATACGATAGAGATTTGTCCAAACCCAGAGGGGCTAGTTACACTGTCTTCACAAACGGAAAATAACTATTTGGCATACCCGTCCCCACCTAAGATTATAAATTCAGATATCAAGCCAAATGTAAATACGAATACGCTGAACATCACAAGTAATGCCAGGCCGAGATTGAGTGAACAGATGTCTTCGGATAACAATGGCTCCAGAGGTGAAGAGAATGGTTTTATAAACGAAGACCAGGAAGATGGAGAGGTCCCTTTCGGCTATAACAACGATCCCAGCAGTGAGCTATTGGAAAACAATGTCAAGAACGGCGATGTTATTCTCTATGATCTGAACAGTCTTCAGCCGCTCATGGTTATCGAGGCTCACCAGGGTGAAATAGCAGCGCTGGCATTTAGTTTTGACGGGAGTCTCATAGCGACTGCCTCAGACAAGGGAACAATTATCAGGGTGTTCAGCACGACTACTGGCTCCAAGCTGTACCAGTTTCGGAGAGGAACGTACCCAACGAAGATATACTCGCTGAGTTTCAGCAAGGACAATCTTTTCCTCACAGTAACCTGCTCTACGAAGACGGTCCACATATTCAAGTTGTGGAAGAACAGCGCTGCCGACGCGGAGAGTGACGACAACAGCAACTACGACGACCTGAACGATAACGAGAATAACAGGGAAGACAGCGTAGACACTGACAACGAGTCTATGAGGGAGCCCTACGTTGACGCCTCTCGGAAGACCATGGGACGCATGATAAGGAACTCGTCGCAGAAAATATCAAGGACGGCTGCGCGCACCTTGGGGCAGCTGTTCCCCATCAAGGTCACGTCGATCCTGGAGCCCTCGAGGCATTTCGCCTCCTTGAAGCTCCCGAGCGACAGTATTGTGACAAGCAGCACGAAGACTCTGTGCACCATTGGGAAAGAAATCGAGGTGGATAAGTCCGAGTACCCTGAATTATTCAACCCGCAGGACTCAGGACAGAAGGTTACCATGCTCCCTATCAGAGTGCTCTCCTCCGACGGTTACCTCTACAACTACGTTCTTGATCCCGAAAGAGGAGGTGACTGTCTGCTGCTTTCACAGTACTCCATGAACTTGGAGTAGAACCGTATCTGCAGAATAACAGTAACGATATAGAAGTTTTATATAGGAAGTATAGATAGATGAACCGTTCGCGTTTAATATTTTTTTTTTGTTGCTTCTGCTATCACCGAATCTTACTACAGTACCATCGTTTACGTTTTCCTTTTCTGCAATTCGTCAATTTGAATGACTATGCACAAGGATTAATACTCTATTAGCGACCAGGTAAACCCGTCACTGCGTACACACCAGCTCAGGCACGTGTCCCATATACCTTGATACGTGAAACCGCTGCAGCCGAGTAGCGGGCAAAGCACGGCCAGTGGAGCGCGATCTGTGGCACGGTGAAGGGAGCGGCTGTGAAAATTCGCACAGAGACGGCACTGCAGGCAAGGACCCTCACTTTTTCGTGCTCTCTCCCTCCCCCCGCATTGAGAGATGCGCAGACGCAGAAAAGATGCGCACGTATTGCACATGGGGGGAAAAGCGGGGTGGTATACAGCCGCAGTGTTTGGCTTGCAGCTGTGTCTGTCTGCGGTGCTGTGTGATGCGATGCGATGCGGCAGCGTGAGCCATGTGACCAGCGTGGGGAGGGGGACTGAAGACAGCCCCATAGTGAGCGGGAGGGGTGAGGGCAGGTGCAGAGAGGGGTGGACAGCACAGGGATTGTCCTCCAGGCAGCGCCGGGCAGTGCCGGGCAGTTCCACCGCCAATCTCTGCGGTCTTGTACATTGCGCGGCGACAGTGCAAAGCGAAGGCAAGATGCGTTGTCCCTCGCCATCACCGTGTTATACTGTGTGTCTACAGCATAGCGGAAGCTAGTGTGTGCACTCATCGCGTTATTCGACTTCACTACCAGCTGGATCGGGTATAAAGCTCTTATCTGCTGTTCAGGATCAGCACTTGGATCCTCCAACAACGATCTGGCTTCAGAAACAATTGATATAGAGAGGCTGAAGCTCTTGTTCATCTCTTATTGTGGGGTCTGGGTAGTTAGCTAAGATAGCATTTCTTTTTTTCTTGGAAGAATTTCTATGCATTGCATGAAAGGGTTCTTAAATAGAAAAGAGATTAGCTTGCATGGGGGTTTTTTTTCCTGCATGTAACTTGGACTAGAATCACATTGAACTGCTACAAAGCTCAGATTTGTCTGATCTATAGTATATACTGCAAATATTTGCTGCATCAAATAGAACATTCTACATTGTTCTTTTACCGTGGTGGTATCTCATAACCTACCTTTTGCTTTCCAGGGACGTAAAGTTCCATTTCTGTTCAACGTTTCACTTCCCTATCACCATCTACTCAACCAAACTTTTGCATGACTACGGATCAAGAGGTGCTCTTCGATATCCGTGTAGACAACGAAAGAGATGGCGGGGTGGTGTTGTTGAAAGGTGGTGTCACGGAGGCGGTATCCGTCCTTCTGTCTGGGTATATAGTGCTCTCCGTCAAGGAGACGACCAGGATCAGGTCGTTGTCGCTCAAACTCAGTGGTAAGATGAAGTTGAAGCTCCCTTTGGATGACGGTATGGACTACAGGTACTATAGAAAAGTTTTTTACGAGCATGAGTGGAAGTCTTTCGATATACATGGGTACTCGACGGGGGCTTACAACACTGTCGGATCGAGATCAACCCACATACATGATGACATAGATAGGAATATTGTTGTGAAAGGTATAAGGGGCACCGGGCCCAAGTCAGCCACCGCGCTGAATAGACTGAACTTCGACCAAACAGAGAAGAAGTATTTCACACTGATCAAGGGCACATATGAATTTCCCTTTAACGTGATCCTTCCAGGTACGCTTCCCGAAAGTATAGAAGGTTTGCCTGGTGCCCTAATCACTTATAACTTGATCGCCAATCTTCAGAGGATAAACCCCGAGGCCACTATCATGTGTCAAAAACATCTCAGGGTTGTACGAACCCTGGGCTCGGACGCGATCGAGTTGTCAGAAAGTGTTCTTTTCAATAATACGTGGCCCAAGAAGGTTGAATACTCCATATCTGTACCGACGAAGGCCATCGCAATAGGATCAACAGTTCCAATTCATATTCTACTGGTTCCACTTCTGAAAGGTCTCAAATTGGGGCCTATGCGTATCTCATTAGTAGAGAAGTACCATTACGGAACTAAACCAAATGAAAAATTGGTTGAAGGTGAACGGAAGGTGACGGAAATAAAGATTAAGGACCCAATTAACCAAATTAGAAGATGTGATGATGCTGGTGTTGTTGATTCTGCCTTTAAGGATACCTGGGATTTAGAAGCTTCATTAAAAATACCATCAAATTTAATGCATTGTACACATGATTGTTATGCTTTAGAGTGCATTAAGAGTCGGCATCAGATTAGAGTTGTTACCTCTTTGATTAACCCTGATATGCACATCTCGGAACTTCGTGCAACTTTATCGGTTCAGCTCTATATATCACCATACATCGAACTGGCAACTAAGCCTTACAGCTCTATATACGTTACATTAGAAGGGGAGGAAACTAAACCGAAGAAAGAGCATAAATGGTTTTCAACGCCATTCAATAAGAATGATCGGATTATTTTTCCGTATCCGAACGACAAGAGGACATTAGATAAGTCTACATTATCTCAGAATAGAAATATGAATGGTTTAATGGTCCCTCCAAACTATGAAATGCATATATACGACAAGGTTTGCCACGATACACCTTTGGAAGGGAGCGGTTTTAACAGTCCTATTGAAATTGCAACTAATTCAGTTATAAGTAACGACGATAATTTGAGTAAACTGGATGGAACTCTGAGAGGACTAAGCATGGATAACAGCAAACCTGATTACTATACAAGAACGCATGAATTTTCCTTGCCAACCTCTGCTGGTGAGTATCTATCAATTGACGCGGTTCAGGAGGATGGTATGGTCGGTAGCGATTCTGTCCGTTGTGTCTCTCCACAATTTCTCTCCGAACTTCCCAATCACGATAGCGATATTAGCAGAATGGCTGGTGGTTCAAAGGAAGATTATTATCCCACTGTCAAGACACCCTCAAGAGTTCCATCATATGACATTGCTGTTCTTTCAGCTAAGATCGATGAAGAATTACCACCCCGATATTCTGATTCACCTTCGTCCCGACCAGCAATGCAGGAAATAAGGCATACTAAGTCTTTCACACACAGTAGACCAACTACGAATGTACACCTTTCCCATCTGCTAAGGCCATCGACCATGGATAATCCACAAGCCACATCACCAATAACTTCAAAGAACTCCTCGCCCCTTTCGAAATCTCCGATGTCACACGCAGAGATACCTAATATTCATCTGAATCAGACACGGTCTAGATCAAGGACACTAAATTTGGCAAGTAGCTCGTATTTTAGAAATAATACAAGCCCCAATAACAACCGTACACGTTCCATCTCCTTTGTTGGATTCAGGAGTATTCTCGGAAAGAAGTAAAATTCCTAATTCATGTTTATTTGTTCTTTTCTCCATATAGCCTCCCCCCGGCTGTTGATATATATCTACTCTCTAATGATGTTACTAATACAAAATTATTATGAACGTTTTGGGTTGTTGTTGTTTTTGTCGAGTAAACATTTATGTAATTACGAAGTCCATTTAATGATAATCTTTTCTGTGAAATGAATTACCTGTGATTTTGATACTTTACCAAGTTGATTGCTTCTAACAAGATATTCTAGTTCATAGATAATTATGCTTACTAGAGGAGAATAAGTAACCACTGCGTAGTTAATATCACTATCACCGACAACGCCTTCCCTCCCCCCCACTGAAATGGACTACCTCCACTACAAGAAACTCCGATTCCCACTTACCCGGCTATATCTTCTCATGTGTGGGGGGTCTCCTCTCCGTGCATCTGTCACACTCTCTGTGGTATATCAACTGCAACTCAGACACAGCCGCAGGACTGATGAAAGAGCCACCCCACGCTGCCATCGCGCGAGCGTGGGATGAGCTGGCCCCATGAATCATATAGTTTAGTGCAGCCTTCGGCCAATCAGTCCTCGAGTTCTCTCGAGAGTAAGACTGGCTGCTAGGAGCATCGACCACCAACATCCGCTGTGGGATGAGGTTGCTCCTTGTGTGGCTACTATCGGGTCTGGGTAATGAGCTGAACTGAGAGCTAGTCTTTCAGTACTCATATCTCTGGGTTCTCCAACCCCTTACAGACTTGTCCGGTGCCACTGCCAACATTCTTTAACTCCGCGAAGCATATTGGCTCACGAGAAAGGTGGGATGAACTTCCAGCCTGACACATTGACATGGGGCACACGTATTTCGCTCGGATGTCCATCAGATGGTGTAGACATTTCCTTGTTTGTGTGGGGGTTGGGGATGGCTTAAGCGTGGGATACTATGATGCTGTGGCATATATCGGATATTCGAGAGTTATAACCTAGCTCGATGAGTTGCTTATAAAAAAAGTGGGATGAATGACGTAGATGTGGGGAATTTCAAGGGGAATTTGCAACTACACAACACAAAAGCAAATTGCAATTCTTTACTATAAATAACAAACACTTGCAAAATATCGAAAGATGAGCTTGGTATTGTAGTATTGCTACACCTTGAAAAGTCAAAACACCTTCTAATTTAGAGCCATGTATAAAAACTTTTGCAAAGAGCTGCTGAAACATAGCAGGAAGGGTATTAGACCCGTATTTGTGACAAGAAATGCAGTGAAAAGTCCGCTGGGTTCAAGATTTTTCAGTGGTAGAGCTGCTAATAATCTGAAAAATGCTAAAAACCGCAACCTGTTGTATACTCTGAGTATTGCTGTCGGTTTCTCAGCTGCCAGTGTGCTGCTATTACAGCAGACTCAAATCTCCAACGATGTAAAAGTGGATCAGAGCAAACCTAAGGTCTCTCCTGCTGAGGTTGTAAAGCATAGCTCACCAGAAGACTGTTGGGTTGTCATTAACGGCTACGTTTACGACCTTACTAGCTTTATTGCTTTACACCCTGGTGGACCAGATATCATAAAGGCCAACGCAGGGAAGGATGTGTCCGCAATATTCGATCCAATTCATGCCCCAGACGCAATTCCGAAATATATTAAACCTGAGCAGATGGTCGGACCTCTGGACGGAAAGATGCCAGCAGATTACATCTGTCCACCATATGCACCTGGTGAAACACCTGATGACATTGCAAGAAAGGCAGAATTGAGAGCCAGGTTGCCACACTTAGATGCTATTATGAACCTCTACGACTTTGAGTATCTGGCATCTCAGATTCTGACGAAGCAAGCATGGGCGTATTACTCTTCAGCAGGTGATGATGAGATAAGTTATCGCGAGAATCACAATGCCTATCACAGGATCTTCTTCAATCCTCGGGTTCTCGTCGATGTTAGTAAAGTGGACACTTCAACTAAGATGTTGGGATCACATGTAGATGTGCCCTTTTATGTGACTGCAACCGCATTGTGTAAGTTGGGTAATCCAAGAGAAGGTGAAAAGGATATTGCAAGAGGATGTGGTCAAGGACCAAATAAAACTGCACAGATGATCTCCACACTAGCATCTTGTTCTGTTGATGAAATTGTACATGCTGCCCCCTCGAAAGACCAAGTCATTTGGTACCAATTATACGTCAACTCTGACCGCAAAATTACAGAAGAAGTTGTTAAACACATCGAAGAATTAGGAATAAAAGCAATCTTTGTAACCGTTGATGCTCCTTCCCTCGGTTCCAGAGAGAAGGATAAGAAAGTTAAATTTCACAATACTATGAGTGGTCCAAAAAGTATGAAAAAGTCTGATATGGGGGAGTCTGAAGGTGCAGCAAAGACTCTGTCGAAGTTTATTGATCCATCACTAACTTGGCAGGATATTAAAATACTAAGACAAAAGACAAAGCTTCCAATTATCATTAAAGGTGTACAGCGGGTTGATGATGCTGTCAAGGCTGCTGAAATTGGTTGCCAAGGTGTCGTTTTGTCAAACCATGGTGGTAGACAATTGGATTTTGCAAGGGCGCCTATCGAAGTTTTGGCTGAGACCATGCCAGTCTTGAAAGAGAAGAAATTGGACAAAAACTTCGAGGTTTTTGTAGATGGAGGTGTCCGCCGTGGCTCCGACATTATCAAAGCACTATGTTTGGGTGCCACTGGTGTAGGGCTGGGTAGACCATTCTTGTATGCCAATTCATGTTACGGAAAGGATGGTGTTCAGAGAGCTATTGATCTTCTCAAGGACGAGCTTGAAATGAACATGAGGCTAATTGGTGCGCAATCAGTGAAGGATCTTACTCCTGACCTTTTGGATATCACCTGTTTGCATAATAGAACTGTCAATGTCGCAAAGGATTCTTTGTATGATAAAGTATATGTTAGACCTGAACTTGCTGAATTTTTGGAACCAGCTGATAATGAATAGTCTGTTTCTTGAGTCTTAGTCAACTGTTAAACACTATTCACCGCACGAGATGACAGAGATAGCAGTCTGTTGGTTTCAATTGGTCTTGTGATTTTTTTATTTATTTGGCCTGTACACTAGTACTGTTTTTTTTTTTTGTTTTCACATTTGCTTGTGAGTACTCATTCCATGAATTTATTTCCATGTGAACATAGATAGTATATATTTATTGATGAAAAGCTATTTTAACATCTTCTTTTTTTTCATTATTATGTTCTAGTTGCTCATACCAGATATTCATAGAATGTTTGATTTTATTATCATGAGGATTTCTTTTAGATAGTATATTGTTATATTGTACATACGTTGAACGCAAACAAAATTTCAACAGGAGTTAAGATGAGTTTTATCGTAAACGTGGCATATAGTTTGTAAAGCATGAATACTAGCACATTGGGACCAGCTGGTGCAGTCGCAATTGGGATTAATACATGTGCCGAAAGGCTGATTATGGGTTCATATAATTTTTCAGAATATTGCTTTTTGGGGGGTCAGTGTGTGTTATTTGTGAACTTACTCTGACTTTTCAGCCAATTGGTCCTTGAACCAGTCAACCAGGAATTCATTCTGTAAGGTTCCATTGGCTGCAAACACCGTGTTGATAGGCAGCACTGTCCTCAGTGTGTTTTGCTTGTCAGACCTCTCGATTACGACCTTGTAGTCCGGGTCGGCGGATCCGATAGATGTGTACACCTTAATCCTCTTTTTGTTGTTGTCTTTGCTGACACCGGCGTAAGTGGTGCCCTTGACGATGAATTTGGTGTACACGAAAAGACCCAGAGAAAGAGTGAAGTATGAGACGGTCAGGATCAGTTGGTAGGGCAGGGTTTCTTTGTAGGCGAGCTTCTTATCCAGTAGGAAGCTTCCCACGGCCAGCAGAGACATCGTGTATCCGAAGGCCAGCTTGATATCTAGGTAGGTATGGTCCTCCCTGTAGCCGAGACGCGCAAACACAGATGGAAGTGTGTCGTCGAGTGTCTGTGCGGCCTCGGTGGAGGAGTACACATTGATTCTTTTGGACATTGCTAGAGAAAATTTGGTAAGACTTGTGTGTTTTGTTATGAATACAATTGCTCCTTTAGAAGTGGTGAGAATCTTCCCCTCTTGCTTCGGTTTTCCGTGGTACTAAACGACTTCTACCAGCACACAGGAAGAGATAGATATAGCCCAATTTGAACCCACACTAAATATATAGCATGTATTGGTATTGGTATGA
>JAJLUB010000003.1:31356-122350 GCA_030564085.1 Nakaseomyces uthaithaninus
GGGGGGGGGGGGGGGGGGGCCAGGGACAGAGTGCACCGCGTCTGCCCTCCAAGACCTCACACGTGAAACCCCACACGTGAACTGGCAATGTCTACGTAAGGCACGTGAGCACTGGCCCGTGATTTCTTCGATCCCCCCCTCACCCTGTGCGAGGGGGGGGGAGGGACGCCGCAGACCCGGCGCGATCTTGGTGCACACCACGTTGCTGTACGTGTTACATGATATCTGAATCTTGAATTTTTTTATAGTGCCGTTACCAGAATTTGTTTTTCTTTCTTTTTCCGCATCAGGGTTCCTTCTTTTTTTTTTGCGATGAGCTCTGCGATGCTGAAAAAAAAAAAAAAAAAAAAATTTTTTTTTGGTATTCATTATACTAAGAATTTGTCTATCTATAGGAAATCATTTTTTTTTGTATAAATACCCTTTGCAATATCCAAAAGTATTTTTGATGTTTCTCAATTCCTTTGTTTTGTCTGGTTAATGCTTTTTTTTTTTCTAGATTAGTGGGCTCTCTATTTTCCTTTTATTTAGTATTAAATTTCTCTTCTCTCTATCTGGGTGGGAAAAGAATTGGTTCTCTTGTGGGAATTGAGAGAAAGTGGTGTTTTAGTATTAGTTCTTTTTCGTCTCTTATTTTCTGTTCTATATTATTCTTTTTCTTTCATTTATTGGAAAAAAAGAAGGAAGTACAGACACATATTCAAAAGCTGAAACATAAAACAAAAGAAAGTATATCCTCTTTTTTTTATTTTATAACATCGTTTTTCTTGAATCTAAAAGAATTTACAATACAACAATGAAGGTTACTAAGCAATCCGGTGCTAAGAAAGATTACTCTACCGCTCTAGAGTACTTGAAAACCTTTGAAAAGAAGGATGGTTTGTCTGTCGTTGAGCTGATGGACTCCATGACCCGTGGTGGTCTGACCTACAACGATTTCTTGGTCCTGCCAGGTTTCGTTTCCTTCCCTTCTTCTGCTGTCGAATTGCAGACCAAATTGACTAGAAACATTACTTTGAACACCCCTTTCGTTTCTTCCCCAATGGACACTGTTACTGAGGCCGAAATGGCCATCTACATGGCTTTGCTAGGTGGTATCGGTATCATCCATCACAACTGTACCCCAGAGGAACAGGCTAACATGGTCAGAAAAGTCAAGAACTTCGAAAACGGTTTCATTAACTCTCCTATCGTCATCTCTCCAGAGTTGACCGTCGGTGAAGTCAAGATGATGAGAGAAGACTACGGCTTCTCTGCTTTCCCAGTGACTGGTATGTTTTTTTTTTTTTTCTACTAATGAGAAATACTCTATTCTCTATTATTCCCTGCTAACAACACTATTGCCTTTATGTGGCTAAAGTCAAATTTTTTTTTTCTGATAAGATCGATATTACTTCCAATTTATGATTTGTTTTTGCTTGGTGGGAATCCGTGGAAGTATCTGCAATCAAGGAAATATCTTGTATCTAAACTTCAAAATGATGATTTACAACCTAGATTTCATTAATAACTTTCGTTCTACTGACTGTGATCAAACGATCTTGTAGAAAAATCTATTTTTACCTGATATTGTGTTTTTACATTATTTCCTGAATTGCTCTTCTATCTTCTCTGGTTATTCGAGATTACTTTTCCTTAAATGTGATCTCAAACCTGACCACAAAGCAAATTGATATTGGTTTCAAATAAAAATATTTGGCTTTGAAATTTTAAAGTATACTGTGTTGTTCCGTCAAATAAGTTCATTTTTTACTAACAGATTTGTTATGAATTGTATGCTTTTTATTTTGTCCACTTGATACAGGATTTACCTAGTATTTAAAAGGGCACATACAACTCTACTCCAATATTTAAAGAAAATGGTTCTTTCCCAGGTAAGTTGATGGGTATTATTACCTCTCGTGACTTCCAATTCTTGGAAGACGACAACCTGAAGGTCAAGGATGTCATGACCACCGACTTGGTTACCGGTAAGGCCGGTATCTCTTTGTCTGAAGGTAATGAAATCCTAAAGACCACCAAGAAGGGTAAACTATTGATCGTTGACGCTCAAGGTAACTTGGTCTCTATGTTGTCTAGAACCGATTTGATGAAGAACCAAAACTACCCATTGGCTTCTAAGTCCGCCACCACCAAGCAATTGCTATGTGGTGCTGCTATCGGTACCATCGACGCCGACAAGGAAAGATTGAGACTTATGGTCGATGCTGGCCTTGACGTCGTCATCCTTGACTCTTCCCAAGGTAACTCCATCTTCCAATTGAACATGATCAAGTGGATTAAGAAGGAGTTCCCAAACTTGGATGTCATCGCCGGTAACGTTGCAACCAGAGAACAAGCTGCTAACTTGATTGCAGCTGGTGCTGACGGTCTGAGAATCGGTATGGGTTCTGGTTCCATCTGTATTACCCAAGAAGTCATGGCCTGTGGTAGACCTCAGGGTACCGCTGTGTACAACGTCTGCCAATTCGCTAACCAATTCGGTGTGCCTTGTATGGCTGACGGTGGTGTTCAGAACATTGGTCACATCACCAAGGCTCTAGCCCTAGGTGCCTCCACTGTGATGATGGGTGGTATGCTTGCTGGTACCACTGAATCTCCAGGTGAGTACTTCTACAGAGATGGTAAGAGATTAAAGACCTACAGAGGTATGGGTTCCATCGATGCCATGCAAAAGACCGGTAAGAAGGGTAACGCTTCTACATCTCGTTACTTCTCTGAGTCTGACAGTGTCTTGGTTGCTCAAGGTGTCTCTGGTGCTGTTGTCGATAAGGGTTCTATCAAGAAGTTCATTCCATACCTATACAATGGTTTGCAACACTCTTGTCAAGATATCGGTGTCCAATCTTTGGCCGCTTTGAGAACTGCTGTTGACGTTGGTGAAGTCAGATTCGAGTTCAGAACTGCCTCTGCTCAATTGGAAGGTGGTGTTCACAACTTGCACTCTTACGAGAAGCGTTTGCATAACTAAGCCTCTATCCCTCAACCAATGGATTGGACCTGTCATTTTTTATCATTTCGATAATATGTTCAGTCTTCCCATTATTTTATAATGGTTATTTAATTTCCGAATAATTTCATTCTTACATTTCATATAGTTGTCAAATGAGACATGGTATGAATTTATGTACATTAATAGAACAAAACCTCAAGCATAGAATTTTTAGATAGATGGACTCGGTGGGACCCCTGGAAATTACAACAAATTTTGGAAATGCCTCCGCTTGTTGCCAGGTACAGAAATCCCAATAAATTTAATTATAAGTTTTGTTGATAAGTGCTAGCAGAAAGATTATATATTAATGCCATACATATTATTAAGATTATTGAAAAGAGGTGAAACTTCAACAAAAGCCGCTGTAGAAAAAGAAAACAATTAAAAAAATAAAATGTTGAATCCAGTAAAAAATGTGCACCCAATGAAATAAAGCTCTTCCTTAATATAAGCCAAAGCAATAGGTAATTTTGTAAATTTTGTAAATTTTTAATTCAAAAAAGGTAAAGAAAGTAGAAATCGTTAAAATTTGAATTGAAGAAAAAGAATAATGGTGAAAAAATGCAAAAATATATCAACAGAAATCGTAGCTTGAAAAACTTCTTCTGGCCCAAGAGTTGATATTCCATCTCATAATACCATAGTCGGTACCAATTATCAAAGAGCTCCCATTTCTATCTTCGACCCAATCAATACCAGAGATGTTGTTTTCCTCGGTGAAATCGCTACTTGAGTAGTCGACAACTACATTGTTGACAGGATTATATCTACCATTAGATTCGTTGATAGTAGGTTCAAAACGGCCACTTAACGGATATCTAGACTCATTGGTATTGATATCCTGGTAACTGTCGTAGATGTCGTCATCCTCAAACACCGCAGCAGAAGCACCTGAAGCAGCTGCTGTCTCTGTACCAACAATACTACCGGACAGAGGTTGTTCTGGATTAGTTGTTCCTGATGAACTATGGTTACATGGTTCACGAGTCACTGGTCTTTTAGAGGATGTAGACACTCTCCTAATTCTGAAAGAATTCCTGCTATCTCTTCTCTTTGACACTCTGTTGTTCTCATCAGAAGATGATTGTGCTATGTCCAAGAAGTATGAATTGCTGGCATTTGATCCTGAAGTGTATCGGCTTATCAAGCTTTCATTAGTCAGTTTATCAATAACCTTTGGAAATGGTAATATCTTTGGCTCCAAATACTGTAGAGGAATGGATCCTGCAGGAGTAATCCAAGGCTCCCAGTTTTTAGCAGACATAGCAGGGAAAGAATATCTCCTTCTGGCCAGTTGATATGACGGCGAAAATGCCATGGACTGATAATCCATTCTTTGCCTTTGGCTGGTTGGTTGGTTTGTGGCATTAGCAGGATATGTATTTTCCTCTTCGGTATCAGTCATTGGAGTCACTTTGTCCGGAATCAAAATAATCTGGTGGTTAACAAAGTTTCTTGTGTCCACTACATGCACTCGGCCTTGGTGTTCCGAGATGAACAAGAGATCGTCTAGTCCATAACTGAATCTGCAGACCCTAAAGGCACCGTTGTGTGAGTGTGGTCTAGTTGAGCTAATCTCTGCCAAAGGTGCGTCCATTCTTCTAACATCGTAAATTAAGCAAACGCCGTTCTGGAAAAGCGTAGCAAACTGAAGGTCATTCTCTGAAAATGAGTTATAAAACCCATGGTCCCCGTTTGGGGCTTCGAATACGTTGTCCAGGTAGCCCGTGGTGTCTGAGGAAGCGTATCTGTATATCCTCTTGGTACGTTTGTGAGAGCTCCCCCAGTGGTACTGGCCGTCATAGTTCAAAGTAAACTGATCCGTTAACTCGTCCTGCCTGTAGATTGCGAACTTGTTCGAGTCGCCCGACACAATCATGCTCTTGCCGTCGTGGGACATTGCAGCGTTGTTCAAGGGAAACTTCAGATCTGAGAACCGCCGCACGAGCTCTACGTCTCTGTTGCTGATATCGCACTGGTACATATGTCCATCGTTATTGCATGTGTAAAGGTCGTACTGGTTGTTCGACTTGTCGTGCAGCGTCACGCAGTTGTTGATGAACTGCCCCAACACGAACGTCATCGATTTCTTCGTCTCCTCGTTGTACAGCGACAGAATCCCCTTCCAGATGTTGGGGTTGCTGTAGTTGCTGTGGTCCATGAGCACGTCGCGGCTCCCCAGCCTGATGGGCTGCGCCGGCGTGCTCACACTGTCGCTGGCCCCGCTCGCCTCGTCGCCGCCGTGCGACAGCCGGTTCCAGTTCGTAGGGAACCCCTTGTCATCCGACCCCACCAGCCCGCCACACGCCGTCACCCCGTTCAGCTCCGTGAAGCACCGCGGCTTGAAGTAGAACTCCACCAGCTTCTGCGACGGGACGTTCAGGTTCCCTCGCAGCGCCGCCTGCTTCTGCTTCAGCGCCCGCTTCCGGTCCCCCGAGTCGCTCTTCCGGTGCCGCCGCTGCGACGTTCGCACACCCTCCAGGTCCGTGTCCAGCACCCGGATCGAGTGGTCGTATATGTAGTGCAGCTTCGAGTGGTTCGCCGACGACGGCTTGATGCAGTCCCGCAGCTGCCAGTGGTTGATCGTCACCTTCGCATCGTACAGCTCCAGCCCCGGCATCATGTAGTTCTGGTACACCTTGTCCACCGACCCAGGCCCGTCCTCCCCGTCACCCGCCTCCAGCCGTCTGCTGGAATCATCAATAGTCATTTTCCTAGCCCCGCTGTCTACACCCCGTATATCTTTCCCTATCGTGCTCTCAATACCGCACCGCACAATGTTTCTTCTAATCCTTTAGCCCAGTATTTATAATAAAACTGCCCGTGCTTTACACCCAACAGTTCCGCAGATATATAAACTCTCCACCACCCCTTCCAAGCTAAGAGATTACAATAAACCCATCGAGTCCAGCCTTCGTTTAAAGATCGATATCTCCTTACGCACACGGCAAGAGGGGGGGGGGTGCTATGGCAGAACCCATCGTCTGCGAGTGCTGGGGGGGGGCTCCAATTTACACATTTACCCGGCCACACAGTGTCTAGCCCCCCCCACACACAGACATCCCCGCAGAGCAGAGTGCATTCCCCCCGTCTCTGCGCGTGAATCACAGTGGCGGAGGTGCAGATCCCTCCGCCGGTTCTCTGCGGCCCACCACCCCACAGACAGCTGCGTAGCCCCCCCCGGTGAGTCTCTCTCTCGGAGTTATCGGGCTCGTTTGTTGTGATGCACGTGTTTTAGTATGTGGTGATGTTGGATTGCACATATATATATATATATATATATATTTATGTAAATGTGTTATGTTGGCTTGTTGTTTTGGGGGGGCAGGCTTAGAATGTCACTCCGCGGGCGTGTAGTTCGTCCATGTAGTGCTGTGGTATCTTGTCGGTGTAGTTGATGTTGGGTTTGGAGGAGATGAGGTCTGACTCCCACTGGGAGCGGGTGGGCTGCATCTCGCCGGCGCCGTGGAGGGCGTGGATGAGGTCCTCGTGGCCGAGCGTGATCTGCGGGTGTTCCAGGGACGTGGGTGTGACCAGCCGCGTGGCTATGCAGGCGAGGTCGCTCACGATCTTGGCCGTGAGGCCCCAGAGGTCGCGGCAGGGCTCCCGCTGGCGGTGCGGCCCGCGCTCTTCCTCCTCTGCGGAGCTGAGGTCCTGGACCTCCTGCAGCCACGAGACCTCGTGCGGGTTGTCCACGGGGAAGTACAGGTGTCGCACGAGCCAGGGCAGGCCGCCCCACTCGTACGTCTGGTCGCGCTCGTTGATGTGCTCCGGGGTGCCTGGCCGCAGGTGGGTGGGCGCGAGGTCCATGAGCGGCACGGAGAACAGCGAGGACGTCTCGCCGGGGTTCAGCTTCGCGACGAAGCGGGAGGCGATCAGCGGGTCCGTGTCGGCCTTGCCGTTGTTCTTGAGCAGGCACACCACGGGCTTCACGCTGAGCAGCGTGCGCGACATGTAGCAGGGCATCTCCGTCAGCAGATTGTCCATCTCCATGCCGAACTCCTCCCGCAGCTGCCGCGAGTCCCTAGGGAGCCCGATCTCCTCGTCGGCCTCCCGCCTAGCCACCAGCTCCGGCGATTCCTCGCCCTCGTCCGCCTTGCCACCAGGGAACGACACATGCCCGGAGAAGCTCCGCAGTGATCGCGACCTCTTCGTCAGCAGCACCCGCAGCTCGCCTTGTGTGCCAATGAACAGCAGCACCAGGACCGCCGATCTCCGGCCCACAGGCCAAACATCCTTGAGCGCATATGGGCTCCGAAAGCTGTTGAAAGCCCGTATGTTGTCCAGAAGCACGCTGGGTTTAAACATGAGCTTCTTTTGAAACTGGAGAGAGTTTGTGTAAATGTAAATGCCCGTATGTGGATACCTGTGCTATGCTATTGTCTATACAATGGTTGGACGGATGATCGCTGTGTTTTCGCAGCTATTGAGATGTGTGTCTATGTGTAAAGTAGGTGAATCATTTATTTACGTTACGGATTTTGTTTAGTGTGGGGGGGGCCGTGCGGTGGTTCGCGGAGAGAAAAGGAAGTGGCACAAATAATGTCCAAAACATGAAATGCGTCATCCCAACGACGCAAAACCGAAGCAGCAAGTCAGAGTACTAGTATTCATACGCATACGGTATAATATACAACCATACAATGATGTCTACACAAGAGGGCTTATAGTAAATAAAAGCATCAAAGTAATATGGCTTTTTTTATATTGTAATATTCATTTTTGAAGTGAAATTTAAATAGAACCAAAAATAAAATAAATAGTATAGACTGAAATAAAATACAAAAAAAAACACAACAGGAATTCAAATAAATATACGAGATCATAACATGATCCCGATGAGTATAATAAATATATTCAGTAACTTTTTTTTGTTTTCAGCTATTGGTCATCAAAAAAAAAAAAAATTTTGTAAGAAAAGATAGTCTAGGAGATTTACTGCATTGCGTATATGTTCAATATATTCATGACGGCAGTAAAAAAGACCTATGGGAGAACCGATGAAGATTGAATACTACTCTCATCTGTATTTCCCCATATCTTTTTCAAGATTTATCCACCTCGACAAAACAGCAATTCTAAAAGGGAAGAAACAAAAAAACTAGAAGCAAACGACTAGTTCCTCCGTTTAGAACTTAGCGGAAGCCTCGGCACCGTTCTTCTCGATCTCCTTCTTGATGTCGGCAGCTAGGCCTTCGTCAACACGGGCGAACATGTCCAAGACACGTTGTTGGATGTCTGGGCGGGCGCCGGCGACGTGGGTACCGATGTTGTGGGCCAAGTTCTTTTGTTGGCCAGGCTGCTTACCCAAGACCTTGTACAAGTTTCTGGCCTGGACGAAGTCGATGTCGCCTGGGCTGGTGACCCAGTGGTATGGCTGGGCTGGGCCGTTCCAGACCTCCTGGTGTTGTTGGATTGGTCTGTTCTGGCCTGGAATCTGGTACTGCTTGTTGGTGGCGTAGTAGTTTGGCTCGTTACCGAAGTTACCGTTAACGTTCATTGGACCGTCTCTGATGGCTGGGTTGAAAACCTTGGAGGCGTATGGGCAGTTAACAGGGATTTGGTGGTAGTTAGCACCCAATCTGTAACGGTGAGCATCTGGGTAAGCAAACAAACGGGATTGCAAGACAGGGTCAGCGGAGGCCTCCTGGTATGGGACAGTGTTGCTTGGGGAGAAGGCGGCTTGCTCGATAGCGGCGAAGTAGTTCAATGGGTTCTCGTTCAAGACCATCTTACCGACTCTTCTCAATGGGAAGTCCTTGTGTGGCCAGACCTTGGTCAAGTCGAAGACGGAGAATGGCAACTTCTTGCTCTCCTCCTCGGTCATGGTCTGGATGTAGACAGTCCAGGATGGGAAGTTACCCTTTTCGATGTTCTCAAACAGGTCTTGGCCACAGTAGTCTGGGTTCTTACCAGCCATCGCGACGGCCTCCTCGTTGGTCAAGTTCTTGATACCTTGGTCGGTCAAGATGTGGACCTGGACGTACCACCAGTCACCGTTCTTGTTAGACCACTTGTAGGTGTGACCGGAGTAACCGTTCATGTGTCTGTAGGAAGCTGGGGTACCTCTGTCGGAGAACAGTTGGACCAGCTGGTGGACGGCGACCTGGTTCTCTGGGGTGGTCAAGTAGTCCCAGAACATGTCTGGGTCCTTCAAGTTAGTCTGAGGGTTTCTCTTCTGGGTGTGGATGAAGTGTGGGAACTTGGATGGGTCTCTGATGAAGAACACTGGGGTGTTGTTGTAGACCCAGTCCAGGTTACCTTCCTCGGTGTAGAACTTGGTTGCGAAACCACGAGGGTCTCTGGCAGTGTCGGCAGAGCCCTTTTCACCACCGACGGTGGAGAATCTGGTCACCAGTCTGGTACGCTTACCGATTTCGCTGAACATGGCGGAGCCACAGACATCGGTGATGTCGTCAGTGACCTCGAAGTAACCGAAAGCACCGGAACCGTGGGCGTGAGGGTTTCTCTCTGGGATACGCTCTCTGTTGAAGTGAGCCAACGAGTCCAGCAAGTTAGCGTCCTGCAGTAGAAGAGGGCCGTGCTCGCCGACTCTCTGGGTGGCGAAAGGGTCGTTGTAAGGGTTACCAACGGAGTTGGTAACCACTCTGTCACCTCTGACCTCAGCAGTGTTAGTTTTGTCAGCCATTATATACTTTTTTTTTGGTTCTAGTTTGTTGTAATCTAGCTTTATCTATCCTTTGGTTAAAGAAAAGACTTGCTGGTTTGTTGTTGTTCTTTAGTGCAAGTACAAGAATTGGAGAATAGAATCGGATTTCCTCCTCTCCCTTATATACAATTTTTTTTACTTTAATGAATTGGGTCTCTCATCCTCTATTTCCGTTAACTCAGTTAGTGTAAGACCAGACCCTTTCTGTGCTTTCCCAATTGACAAGACCCAATTACAAAGGATTTCCCACATTACTAATTAGCGGCGATGGCTTCTGGGCTGTATGGGCTCTGGCTCTGGCTCTGGCTTCTTGGGGGGGGGGGGGGGGTTCTGTGTGCTGCCTTTAGGGCTTTCGACATGCTCGTACCGGCGACTCGTTAACGCACGGGGAGGGGTGTTGCTGTCGTGCAGGGTTGGCAGGGTGCCTTCGTGGCCCTCGGGGGGGAAAAGGACAAAGGGACAGGGATCGGCAGCCCCGGTGGGTGGAGGTGGGAGGTGGGCAGTTCAGTGGTCAGTGCTTCTGGCTGGAACTGGCACAGTACAGCCATTAGCAGATACAACAGCGTAAAGAAACGTATCAAAAAAATTCTCTGCGGGCTGGCTCTGGGTTCCGCACGACGTCCCTCGTCCTGCTATTTCTATTTCCCGGCTGCGGTGGCCACAGGGCCAGGGCGGTGGCCAGGCCCCCCCCCCCTGAATGGCATGCCCGAACACCGAGCGCAGAGAAGTTCTGGCAAGGGCTGCACAGAAGGAGGGGTGGGGGGGGACCTGCAGGGAGAATGAAGCCGCACGAGAATGTCGCTCGCGCACTGGCTTCACAAAAAAAAAGTAAAAAAAAGCTAATCTCCGCAATTGCCGGTACAGGGGGGGGGATGCCAATGTGTTGGGGTTTTATTTTTGTTGGAGTTGGCGGTTGGCGTGTGGCTGACGGCAGTGACTACCCCTCACTCATGAAACACTAGGGCCGATGACTCCGACAAGAGGCTCACCCCCCCGGGGCAGTGTAAGAGAGAGAGAGAGAGAGAGCCTGAGGGTAGTCGGACTTCTCCCACGGAACGGAGGCCACGCGGGAAAAAAGTAGAAAGGTGTTGAGAGAAATGGCGCAGAGAGGTGGGGATTTGTAATCGGAGCGCTGGCGGGCCTTGGAGGTGGGAGCCCAGAACCACGCCCGTGGCTCTTTGTTGGGGGGACTGCGGTGTTTTGCTGAGCGAAAAGGCACGGCTTTGTGTTGGACAGAGAGACACGAACAGGGCACGGCACAGCCGCGGGAGAAGAGAAAGAGGAACGCAGCGCAGGAAAATGTACTTAAGCGAGCAGGAAAGCCCGCGCGCGAACCTTCACTCCGTGTCTAGATCTGTGCTTAAGTAATTACCAAGGCGGGTACAGAAGACGGAGCAGAGAGCGAGAGAGAGACATGGACACGAGCACTGGAAGCGGAGCTGGAAGCGGAGCTGGAAGCGGAGCTAGAACTGGCGGGAAGTCGGGATCAGATTGCCAGAGAGAGGCGTGCAGGATCCAGGACTGCATCGTGAAGAACAACTACGACGAGCGGCGGTGTGAGACGCTCATCGACGACCTGTACAGGTGCTGCCGCAGGTTCTACGACAGCCACCCCGCGGACCGCTCGCGGTGCTGTCCGCAGCGGGAGCTGCTGGACCTGAAGATGCAGCAGCGCGGGCTCTAGCGGTGCGAAGATATCCGGGACTCAAAATATCCAACGACACATCACGTGCATAGTCAAGATAATGTAAAAAAAAAACAGTCTAATCTACCAAGAAAATAGTTGTTCGTGAAGAAAATCTAATCATAAGTATATTTCAATCATACTTCCAGGGAAGATCCACTCACGCCACCTCTTTTAAAAAAAAGAATAGCAGCTTGTTTATTCTAAGAACAACCGCGAGCACGGCGGTCGAAAGAAGGCTGAAGCGACTCCCGACCGTGAGGGTTACCCATGACATCTATGTAAAGAACTAGAGAATGCACCGTGACTCTGGGCGTCTATTTATAAAAGACATTGTATGGGTTTCTTCCTCTGAAACGTAAAGACTGAAGCACAAAAAAATAGACACGGGAAAGCTGGATCAAACGGCTCTGTCTCCCTGCCTTTTATATGGCTCTTGCCAGCCTGCCCTCGCGGATTAGCGAAGAGAAAAAAATTTTTATGTAGACAGAGAAAAAAAGCACGTTATATTTGTACGTGGAAGATGATATAGGCAAGTTAGGGCTTTCTCACAAGTGCAAATGACACTGGAGACCGTACTTGGACTTGAAGCTGCCTGTTGAGTGCACTTGAAATGAGTAACGATTTGTATATTGGAGGGTTGTTTTGTTAAGTACTGAATAAAATAAAGAGTTTTACAAATGTATAAAAAAAAGTAAAGATATTAAATGTTCTTTTTTTCCTTTCTTGAATAAATCCTTAAATTTAACCAGCTTAATGACGACGAGAGGCGGTGATGATGTTGTTCATCTCCTCAACCTTAGCCTTAGCTCTGGTGAAAGAACCCAATCTCTTCTTGGCGACCTTTCTAGCTCTCTTCTCACCGGCGTTTCTGATCAAATCGATCAATCTTCTCTCGTATGGAGCCAAACCGGCAATCTCTCTGACCAAAGAACGGACGAACTTGGTTCTGTTAGAAGCAGCACCCTTCTTGTAAGAGATCTTTGGGGCTGGGGTCATTTGGGTGACCTTCTTACCCTTGTTCAAACCAACAGCAATACCTGGAAATATAGTATCCCCCGTATTCATTCTATTCTTGTATTATAATTATTATTATTTCTTTTATTGTTTGGCTTATTCTTTTTTTCACCCACGTTCATAACGTTCTTGTTTGTCCTATATCATCAATATCGTGCCTCTTCCCACATACGCTCTCAAATCCCTTTATCCGTTGTCTTCCCTTGTTCCACTACAATATCATATCTCTCTTCCGCAATAACGTAACCAAAAAGATGTTAATTCAATAATGGGGAACATAATAAAAAGAATACTCTCCACAAGAAACAAAAATAATAATAAAATTTTTATCAACAAAAATTTGAATTGAAAACAAAGAAAGTATTGTTAGTAAAACACAATCCACTTATTTCATCATACACAAAAGAATCATGTTCGCTAGCCCAAGGATGTTTTCTGCACCTACCCTTTCGAGAAAACTGTAAACGGTCCATATTGTGTCTCTCAATCTTCCAAACACTTCAAATGAATCATCATCACATCTTCCATTCCAGGTGGCACTGCCTATATCATGTCTCCCGCTGTCCTGGCTCAAAATTACATCGATTTGCCTTGGAATTACGAGGTTTTAAACAGCACTCATGCCTTGATCAATCCTTCCATTTGTCGGTTCCTAGCTATTCTTTCGTCGCGTAAGCACTCAATATCTGAACATACCAGTTTTAACGGCCATTTTTGATGTCTTGTTTATCTATATGTGAGCTTAAACGCCTACTAAGGGAACAATAATACCTAATAATGGGCGTGTATAAGTTTTATAATATCTAGCACAGCACCAGTTTATTTTTGTTCAGCCCACCGGGCAGATGCTGGAATAATTTTCCAGTGCAGACCAGCGACAGACAACACAGCAACCACCTGGCTCTGCCTTCACCTCTGGGGTGGGAGGAAGCACTTCTCCGCCATAGCCCGGGGACACGCTTCTCCCCGTCCCCCCGTCGCCCGTCCCCGTCTGCCCCAGGCTGGAATGATGCCGTCGGTGCGCTCCATGGTGAGCTCGCCATCTGTGGTCCCAGGCTTTGCGGGAAGGGAATCCACTCTGCCTAGCAGTGTGCTCCCCCCAGGCTCATCCCCCAGTCTAACTGTGTCCTGGACCCCCCCCAGGCCTAGCTGGACCTGGCCTAGCCTTGCCTCGGCCCAGAATCTGCTAGCACCCGATGCCCCTCCTCTGCCTCGCTCCCTCTGTGGTTTGTCCTTTCCCTCACCGTATGGTTCTCCCCCCCATCGATCATCAAGCTAGCCCCCCGGGTGCGTTGCATATGGGTAGAAGTCAACTTTACCCGCACACAACTTGCCAGTTACCATATCAGGAAGGTGTAATAAATGTAAATTGGAATCGTGTAGACTGATATAAATATGTAGATGTGCGGATGTTTGTGATGGTCCAGACAAGAAAAAAGCAGTCACAAATACGTTGCGTGGAGTCAAGGTTTGTGGGGGACTAAAACAAAACCACGTGCATGTTCCGTTCCGAATTAAAGGAATAGATGATATTATATTTCCATGAGTCTAAGTCTAGTGCTTGTGTATATACATGATCATTAATTAGAATCAACTGCTGTGGCGAATATTCTGGAGAGGGTGGAGGTTTCCCGTCCCACTATCTACTGCTCTTGCGACATTGACAAGATATGCCAGTGCGACTCACAGGCCAATTTAAACAGTGATTGTGCTCAAATCAAAGTTGTGTTTGTGCAGTCTCTGGACAATCTCGCTGGTTGGTAGGTGTCCGTATTTATTGATGAATTCCTTGTGATCTAGACCTTTACCGTCAGCTCTGTGCTCCAACTTTTCCAGTGGGTATAGATACTGCATCAATCTCCTTCTTCCTACGCTTATCTTGTAGTCAGTGCCTTCTATGTTCTCCTCGAAAAAGACTTTCGCCTTCTTACCATCTGAGGTCTCAACAACTGGCTTGTTACTGTGTGGTGGGTTGTTCAATTGCTCCTTTCTTTGCATTATCCTGTAACGTAGCTTCCATCCGGTGGGCCCTAGTTCCTTAATCCTGGCACTTTTATCCTTGATCAGATACCTATCAATACCGCCTTCTTTCACGATAGTTCTCAACACCTTAGCAGTCATCTTGATGGTTATACACCTGTTGAGAGTCTCACTCCACAGACTCTTCTTAATCACATTTGGATGCCACGTTCTCCGAGTTTTATGCTTACTCTCTGATATTTGGTTGCCAAACTTTATGAAAGACCCGCCATATAGACCTTTATTACTCTGCTTAAAAATATTACTCTCACCATACTTATAGTCCGGGAATTCTTTCCTTTCCTTTGGGAGGTAATTCGGTCTTGGGTCACCAACTTTGTACTCAGGCTTCCTGGCTACCCTTCTTGTCTCAACCAACTTCCATCCCCGCAGCGTGGTGGCAGACGACATGAAAGTCCTCTTCCAAGGGTGCAGCAAATTGAAGCTATTAAATACAGGGCCCAAATTAGATCCAGCCATTTTTTCCTAATCCACTGAAATTATCGATTTTCTATGTTACACACCACCCTAACAAATAAAGCGACGGAAGGAGTCTCGAATGCTTTTGACGGTTTATTGGTTTCTATGAAGTACAAGCCGGTCAACTAGAGCTGATCAGCTAGAATTGCCTAGTATCTGTTATCTGCTACACCTCAGTGCTCTTTTGTTAAATTAAAACACAAATGGCTCCTGCTCTGCTTAGTCGCTTCCCTTTCGACTTCACTCTGTTGTCTTGACATATGGTCGTGATTCGCGATTTATATGACATACATAGTACTACAATGGTGATGTGTTACAAAGTGCATTGAGATACAAAAAAACATGAAAGTATTCAGGTTGGACATGCTTCTATTTAAGCTGTTGGTGATGCCTGAAACTTCTTTTTCAAACCGCTCCAACCGTGCGCTGCTGGCTCTTCATATATTCTACCTTCGCTTGTAGCTTGCTTTATCTCTTCCGAGATTCTCTCCAGTTCAGCAACAGTGTCCTGGAGTTTCGCATTTTGACTCATAACAGTCGAGTTTTTGATGAGGATGTTATCGAGCTCCTTCTTCATTTCTTTGGGAACGGAGAGCCCATTCTCGATTTCGTTCTTTTTTATCTGCTCATCGAGCTCTTTCCTTACGTTCATCATCTCGACTCGTAATTTATGGTTCTTCTGCGATATTTCCTCAATGTTAAGCTGGTTATTAATAAGTTCATTCGCAATGGTGACATGCTCCCGATTCAGGAACGTGTAGTCGTGCTCAAGCTTCTTGACCTTTTCTTGGAGTTTCATGTTTTTGTTCCTTACATACTCATATTGCTCCTCTCTTTCTCTTTCAAGTCTGTGAATTTCCTCATATTCATTTTTGTAGGTCATTATCATTCTGGGTGTTAGTTCTATGCTCTCCATAGTCTCAGCAATGAACTCCTCCGAATCCTCACCTATTGCGACTTTGTTCTGAACAAAGTCGAAAAGCTCATCAAATCTATCCTTCAGCAGATTCAACTCATTCCCAATTAGTATTGCCAAGGGTATTCTCAAGACACCTTCAAGACCCTCCAACAGTATTATATCAATGATCTTAGTTGTTGTTTTCTTAGATAACTGTTTTTGAAATAGCGATCTCAGCCAAGAGGCTAGGTATCTGTGAGTTAGTAAACCTTCACGAGCCAAGTGATTGAACAGCTCTGGGTTGTGATCCTCGAGATATCTATCAAAGTAATAATAAACCAGCTTATCCTTTTCAGATTCGTTAATAAACAATTCTCGCATGCCGTGCGTGCTCATCAACGTCTTGAATACCGCATATGCCGTTTTCTCATCATTTACAGCAGAGTCAATTGTATCCAAAATTATCAGCAAATCTTTGCTCAACTCTATCTTTGGATCACAAGCCACATATGTCGTAAGAATTGTACTGTAACTCGTAAATTTTGCTTGATCTTGAATGTTGTTGGCTTCGAGCATATCCTTTACTGCTGTGTTCAATTCAGTTACCAGTGCGTTATTACGCAAATTAGTGAAAGAGAGTATGGGCCACAGACATTCTCTGCATTTCAAATCCTCTTTTATTAGTACACTTTCAATGGCCTTTAAATCATGCAGAGATACTTCAGGGAAGTCCTTCACAAACAGTGAGACCATTTTATCGTTTTCAGATAGCTCACTTTCGACCTTCTCCATTTCATTTTGGTACTTCCCCTTCAGCTCCCCTACTTCCACAAAGACAAGCTCTTCCTCCTCGGCACCAGCTGTCTCAACAACACTTCTTAACCGTTTGTTGGTGTACAATATAAAATCAGTGTGGTATACCACATTCTTCTGCTCCTCCACGTTTCTGGGAGGCAATGGCGGCTCCGCAGCCAAGTCAGAGTCCGAGGGAGGTAGTCCTTCTTCTGTGTTACTCTCTGCTCTAGGCGGCAAAGAGGGCGCCTGTGGTCTCACTTCCTCTGTAGCAATGTGATCTCTGGGAGGCAAGGGCGGCGATGCATAAGCCTCAATTGCCTTCTTGATATTCGTGTTCTCCGTCTGTAGCTCATTCTCTATCTCCGTGGATGCCTTTTTAGGGCCGTCGCCTCCCTCACGCCCACCCCCGAGTTCTGGTGTCTCAATCACACTACCAGCATCTCCCTGGTCGGGGGTCTCCGCATCCAGCTCCACGCTTGCGTTCAAGTCCTCAATGCTCTTATTCAGATCACTCATCGGGCCAACTCTAACTCCTTTCCAATCGCAATAAAAATCGCTCAAAAACCTGCCTCCTGTCAGCAAATTTCCAGGGCAAGCACTTGTTTGACCTACCTTTCAATAGCAGGTTCCCGACTGGTTCCTTTCCTTCTCTAATTCAAACCTGTCTGAATTGCTTTGAAGAGGTCCCAGCACAGGCCCTTTCCCTACGTTCCTCTTTCCGCCCCGGGGTTTCAATTGGGTGTTCCTGGATACGTGTCATAGCGAGACACATGACTGGCGGTATCCAGCGAACCGGCTACTCCCCCACCACCAAACAAGAGCTATGCCTAGAGAAGACCTATTCTTTTCTAACTATGAACTAAATAAGGGAATTTAAATATATTAAAGACAGCGAAAACGTTTCATATGTACAAGTTTGTCATGAGCCAGTTCTGAGCGCGGCGGGAGGAACCCGTAAATTGGACTACGGAAGAGAGCCTCCAAGAGAGAGGCCATGGACCTCCCGGGGGGGCCTGGCAGGGTGCTCGTTGGCACGGCCAGGATAAAGGACCTTACTCCGAGGACGACACGGCTCCTTCCAACTGGTTCAGTTCCTCCTTCCTGTCCTCCTGTATCACCTTCTGCTCGTACTTCTTACCGTTCATGTACAGAGTGTAGACCAGACCACCGGTCATGTACAGAGACCCGCCGATGATTGTGAGCACCGTCATACGGTGCAGCATGTCCGTCGCCTTCGTGTACCAAGCGTATCTAGCCATGGGGGGAATGTGTGTAATGCTTGTTAGAAGGGAGGGAAGAGATTAAATAGCAAATACTCAGCAGTATACCATAGTATATCCCGAGATAAGCGGTACTTGTACGACTTCGTAGACCACAGATAGCACAATTCATCTGAAATCACGTCCCCCCCCCCCAAACCCCAGCTTGGGTCCTCTTCCGCCCCCACAGGTGGTAAAAGCAGGGTAATACAGTCATGTGATGTATACTAGTATACGTACCAACATGTGACAAAACGTACACTACTACACATCACATGACACATACCATATCACGGGTTTATCAGATGATCATAGGTGCTGATAGACGAGTCAGTGCGTATACAGCTTCACGGATTATGCGTAGTGTGTATTGTGCGTAGTGCGATATAGGCATCGCTTGTATTATAATGCACAGCGATGAACGTATATTGATGCCGTGTATATATGGATGTTGTGCAGTTGGGACCGGGTTCTGCACTGAACACTGTGATGACTGGGGGGTCTCTCGGTATATTGCGATGGGAATTTTGGGATGCCGGGAAGTGCAATGGATCGTCGGAGCCCACATTTTCCCGGTGGGATTTTCTTTCAACTCTGCATGTGCCATTGAGAAGTTGAGAAGTGACTCTTCTTGTGCTGCATGCGAGCGTGTATCGTGCAGAAAATACGTAGTGATGCAATGGAGGACCTGCCAACTGTGTATCTCTCTGTCTTCCTCTGCTTCTGTGCAAAAAGTGGAAAGTGAATCACTTGCTTTCCAAAGAGCCAATGCACAGGCCATCTCTGCATCCTGAGCACTGTGCACACACAGACCTCAGACATATATATATGTATATATTACTCAGCAAATCGGATGGGGGCATGTAGTGTTAACGCTGTGTCTGTTTTGTTTTTTGCTTACAAAACTGCAATTGAGTGTTACAACGGGCAAGGAACAGCTAAGAAATAATCCAACAACATGAGAGGGTTCCAGGTAGTGTTCCGTCGGAGTTACGGCCAGAACTTAACTGAGAAGATAGTACAGCAGTACAGCGTGGGCCTGGCGCAGGGCAAGGTGGTCCGGGCCGGGGACTACGTCTCGATCAAGCCAGCACACTGCATGTCGCATGACAACTCGTGGCCCGTGGCCCTGAAGTTCATGAACCTCGGTGCCAAAGCGGTGAAGGACCCCAGACAGATCGTGAACACGCTGGATCACGACATACAGAACCGGACAGAGAAGAACCTCGCCAAGTACAAGAACATAGAGAGCTTTGCCCGCAAGCACGGCATCGACTTCTACCCTGCGGGCCGCGGTATAGGCCACCAGATCATGGTGGAGGAAGGCTACGCATTCCCATTGAACATGACTGTGGCGTCGGACTCGCACTCTAATACATACGGCGGTGTTGGCGCACTGGGGACCCCAGTCGTGAGAACCGATGCGGCAGCTATATGGGCCACAGGCCAGACGTGGTGGCAGATCCCGCCCGTTGCCCAGGTTGAACTGCGTGGAAGACTGCACGAGTCAGTCTCCGGTAAGGACATCATCGTCGCACTGTGTGGGTTCTTCAACAAGGACCAGGTGCTGAACCATGCCATCGAGTTCACAGGCGAGGCCGTGGAACACCTGCCTGTCGATTCCAGGCTGACCATCGCTAACATGACCACCGAGTGGGGTGCATTGTCGGGGCTATTCCCAGTTGATTCCACCCTGATCAACTGGTACAAGGAGAGGTTGAACGTCGTGGGCCCAAATCACCCAAGGATCAACACCGAGACCATCCGACAATTAGAAGAAAGAGCACAGGTGATGAAGGCAGACCCTGACGCACACTATGCCAAAAAATTGGTCGTGGATTTGTCATCTCTGACTCATTATGTTTCTGGGCCCAACAGCGTCAAAGTATCCAACACCGTTCAGGACTTGGCCCGTGAAAACATCAAGATCAACAAGGCTTACTTGGTTTCATGCACAAATGCACGTCTCTCCGACCTGGAGGCAGCCGCAAAAGTGATCTGCCCTTCTGGTGATTTGAACAAAGTTAACAAAGTTGCAGAGGGTGTAGAGTTCTACTTCGCAGCTGCTTCTTCTGAAATCGAGAAAGAGGCCAACGAGAAGGGCATATGGGGTGTGCTTTTGGCCGCTGGTGCTAAGCCTTTGCCATCTGGTTGTGGTCCTTGTATTGGTCTGGGTGCAGGTCTTCTAGAACCAGGTGAGGTGGGAATTAGCGCCACTAACAGAAACTTCAAGGGTAGAATGGGGTCTAAGGATGCTTTGGCATATTTGGCATCCCCTGCAGTTGTCGCAGCTTCGGCTGTTCTCGGTAAGATAGGATCCCCTGCGGAGGTCTGGGGTGTTAAGGATGTCGAATCGACTGGTGTTCTAGCAAAGGAAGTATCTGCTGATGAAGCTGAAACGTCCTCGAGTGCGTCTGGTAGTGAAACTACCACCAAGGTTGAGATGTTGGAAGGCTTCCCAGAACAAATCATTGGTGAATTGGTTCTCTGCGATGCCGACAACGTTAACACTGATGGTATTTACCCCGGTAAGTACACATACCAAGATGATGTCCCAAAGGAAACCATGGCCCAAGTCTGCATGGAAAACTACGACGGCGAATTTCAAAATAAGGCCAACGCCGGTGATATCCTGGTAAGTGGGTTTAACTTCGGTACCGGCTCCTCCAGAGAGCAAGCTGCCACTTCCCTTTTGGCAAAGGGAATTGACCTCGTCGTGGCTGGGTCTTTCAGTAATACATTCTCGAGGAATGCAATTAACAATGCTCTTCTTACTTTGGAAATTCCAGACCTGGTTGCCAAACTGCGCGCTAAATTCGCCAACGGTGAGAAAGAACTAACAAGAAGGACGGGCTGGTTCTTGAAATGGGACGTGTCCCAGGCCAAGGTTTTTGTCACGGAAGGCAGCCCAGAGGGACCAGTGATTCTGGAACAAAAGGTTGGAGAACTAGGCAAAAACCTCCAGGAAATTATCGTTAAAGGTGGTTTAGAAGGTTGGGTGAAGGCTCAATTGTGAATACTCACAATTATATTTATTTATTTATTGTCTCTTGCATAAGGACTTTATTTATTGTCATATACTGCTTTGAGGGTGAAGCTGCGCAAGTTGAAACCAACTTCCGACTGCAGTTATAGATATCTAACCCTCAGAGAATTTAATTTAGCACAGGTGAACAAAATCACCAATTTTTTCATGTTATAGAATCCGATCATTTAATGTTATTATCATGCTCTCTTTTTTGTAGTTACAATGCACACCCAGAACTTCCATGATACAGAAGACTCGATTGATAGAGTCAGAAGTTTTGATAATGGCCATTATGGATTATGTTGTATGGTTATAAATATTCGTTCAGTGATGAATTTTACCACTGAAATAAAGACCCAATCACATGTATGCATCGTTTTATGGCATAATATAGCACTTCATATGAGAGCGATGCGATGACTTCATTTTGCTTGAATATTTGATATATCCAACTGCTGTTATGGGAGATCAGCTCTGGAACCCCCATAACAGCAGCCTGGCACATACACCAGCGCTATAGTCACTCAGGTATTTAGAAGAATAATGCAAGGCTACGAGGAGTTGGTGAATAGCAAGGAGTTCGCCAACCTAACAGTGGAAGTCGCAAAACATCCAAAATCACTTCCTAGCTGGGAGAAGTTGATCAATTTAATAACGAAAAGAATTGGCCCGATTAATAAAGCGATTGATGTTAGGCTTTACCGGTTATTGAAAGCTACGTATATCGATTTTCTGTACTATTTCCCGTTACTCGAAAACTATCATATTGACTATGCACTGCTGGAATACAAACTAGGACATTTCAAATCCGTACATCGTATATTCAATGAAGCATTGGAAATCCATAACAACAGGTCCCTATTGCTTTGGATGAACTACCTCAGATTGTGCAATATTATAGTCATTGACCTGAAGCAGTTGTTGAAAAAGTATGAAAAGGCTGAAAGCTCAATTGGCATGCATTACTTGAGTGGAGAGTTCTGGGATATGTATCTGGGGATTTTGAGAGACCGTTCAAATGTGAAGATCAGATATTACTCCACTTTGAGAAAGGTGCTGGAAATCCCGCTGCATTCTTTCAGTCAGTTCTATTCTCTATGGCTCCGACATGTAGATGAAGATATAAAGGATTTGAAACATCTCACATATTTTGTATCAAAAGAGGATATTAAACAAAGACTTAAAATTGATATAAACTATACCGGTCGTAAGGGACCCTATCTGCTGAAGGCCAAGCAACAGTTGAAAAAAGTTACGAAGGAATTATACATAGCCATCCAGTATCAAGTGATGGAGATGTATTCGTTGTTTGAGAACAAAATCTCTAGACATTATTACAGTGCACCGGACGAACTCATAGCATCAGATCAGCAGGTAGTTTGGGATAAGTACATTGATTATGTGGTAGAGCTCGAAGTACTGCCGATCATACACCTTACTTTTCAAAGGGCAATCTTGGTTCTAGCTCACTACGATTTTATTTGGATCAAGTATGCGAGGTTTCACTTGGAACGGCTCAATGATGTGAACTCTGCCAAGAACATCATGCTCAAAGCACTGCAATTTGCGCTCAGAAAGAAGAACATAATAGAGTATTTGACTGTTCTTCTGATCAATACGGATGAACTACCCTTATTAGACAGCATATTCGAGTCCTGGGAAGCCTCCATTGTTGAAAATGCAGAGAGCACAGTTGACTTTCCCACATTCTGGAATTTTGTCGAGTTCAAGATATTTTACCATAGAAGTATGAACAAGAGTCGATACTCCGAGACTGAATCACGTAGTTTCCTCCCCGAAAACATTTTGGAGATCATATACAGTCGGTTGCAGTATCAGGGTGAAAGAGTTGGTCAAGATATTATACTAAACAATCTTGTTGGCATGCAAAGCAAGGATAACACGCAAGTTATTGAGGACAAGATCTTCAAAGAGATAATTAAGAGGAAATGGGAGTACTATCTGGGAGGCGGGTTGTTCTGGTACCTGTACTGCAAGCTGATATTTTTTGACCAAGAAAGGTCATATCTGGAAAGGAGGGGCTACATAGTGGAGAATATATGGGCGCAGATACCGAGGGAGTCATACGTGAGAGTTGCCCCCAAACTCTTGGAGTTTTGTGAGTCGTATCTACCGGACGATATAGACATCATATACAAGATGATAGAAACATGAGCACCATACTGCACCAAAACTTTTATTGTAATTATATTTTGTTGTATTATTATTATATTTTCTATACATTTTATTTTGGATTGCTAGCTAAAGTCCAAACGTATAACAACAAAAACTGATGCACTATAGAGCAAATAACTGGAAAAAAACCAAACAAGAAAAAAGCATTAAAACGTCATTATTAAAATATATCCTTATGGGTGTGTTGTTTTCAAGGGAAAAAGTAAATAGAATTTACCACCGGGCTAGATCAGATCTGCCATGTGGGCCCGGTAGTGCTCTGTATCCAACACATGTCTGGCGATATCGATGTCGGTGTTGATATCTTCTATAAGCGCCTCCTTGGTAGTGTAGTTCAGCTCGGGACGGATGTAGCCAAGGATGTTAAACTTGATTTTTGCCCCGTAGAATGTCTCATGGAAGTCATGCAAAATGTGGATTTCCACAGTCTTGTAGTCGTTATTGTAAAATGGGTTCTTGCCGACCGAGAGCACTACTGGCATTATCTCCAGGTCACGAGTCTGCAGGTGCTTCCCGTAGTTGTACAGCACGGTGCGTCCATCGTGTCTCTCCACATCCTCGTCCTCCTTGTCAGCGACGGCCGAGAGCCTGGCGTACCCGAAGTACACGCCCAGCTCCAGTTTGTTCACTAGCTCCGGCAGCTGCGCCATCGGCACATTCGCCGTGGGGATCCCCAGCTCGCTGGACCCACGGCCAAAACCACATACGACGTCGCAGCACGCAGTGGTGATCGGATAAGGCGCCCGGGGGGCCTCAGGAATAGGCACATCCACGTCTCTCACAGTCATGTTCTCTCTCGCACCAACACTAACGTACTCACAGGCGTTGCTATCGTAGCTGCGGTGGTCCCGCCGCCTGTCCCTGGCACCCAGCCCCCACCAGCTTATATAACTCAGCCTGCCACCGCTGCGCTCCCCGCTGCCCTCACGGCTGCGAGACTCGCCGATCCTCGAGACCTGGTCACGTGCACCATCGACGTCCTCGGCCGAGACACTCCGGGTAATATTAAATCGAACCACATGATCCAGCATATTGGCGACTCTGCCGGGCATTGCCGCGAGTCCGGCGGATCTTGTCGTGAAGTCTGTGAGCGGTGCAAGCGACATGTGCAGCTGCCGCTGCAGCGGCAGCTGCACAAGTGCCGCGACGAGCACTGCTAGCACTGCGAGAGCCGCGGCACCTCGCCCCACACCGTACATCTGCATCTGCGCTGTGTGTCCTTCCTTGGCCTGCGTGTTCACACACACCCCTACCCCTGCCAGTGCGTACTAAAGGTGACACTAGCTATTCCCTCTCCTTCTCTCTATGTTGTGATGTACATTAGCGTGTCCGATCTACCGTCTCCTCATATGAAGCACAGCCGCCCACAGCCCGCCCACGCAGCACACCGAGACTCAGCAACTGTACCGAGCACCGAGCACCGAGCAACAGATACGTACCTGGTGATAGATAACGTTTTATAATGTTGTAGTATACGAAAGGCACGTTTAAAACCGTACATAGTAATACAGCCGTCATATATGACCAGGGGCATGTGCAATTACGTACACACGTACATAATTCCATTGTGATGGTGCTGGTTCCAGGCGGCTGGTCCCCCGCGGACCTGTATGACGGCTGAGCAATATTTATCGTTGTTATGAAATGGATACTAGTCTTTGACCACTTGATTCTTGGTAGCACAGGACTCGAGCTCACTGGGTTTGTGCTGTTCACATTGCACGTTTAATCTCGCCGCACGTAGAACCCACTGAGCAACACCCCCGTGTGTGATGCACTTGTTCTTGCACGTGAGAGGACTGTGCGGCCATTGAAGTAAAGCTTTCGAATTCCTTCACCCCGAAGCACTACGTGCACATATAACTCGTGAATCAGGGTTTCTGAGGTTACCGCTCTCGATTCTGGAGAAGTCTAGCGAACTTGATAAACAGATAAGCCCGGAAGTTTCTGCGATGAGGAGGTTTTCTACTAGCAGTGGGTGCGGGAAGGCTGCGTGCTCGCTCGTGAAGCCGGTGCACCACCTGGTGCGGATTGACAAGGGCCGGCTGTCGCCGCGGTTCCCCGAGCTGCAATTGGACAAAGGAGACGTGCGGGCGCCCGGGTACAGGCCGCGGGAGGTGGTTCCGGACCGTGTGGCTGCGTTCTACCGCTCGACGGTGCAGCCGGACCTGCTGCTGATCAACTATCAGCACGGTGCCGCGGTGGAGCGCGGGCTGAAGCGGCGTGAGTGGGACGGTAGTTCGCCATACCACTTGAACAGGCCGCTGAAGCGGCCCAGTGGGTCGGCTGCGCAGTTGCCGGACGTCAAGCCCATTCGCTGGGGGAACATACCGGGGCTGGAGAGCGTGACGCTGAACTGCTACGTGAAGGAGGCGCGGGACAACGAACTGATGGCGATTTCAGCTGCTCTGCAGCTGCAGCAGATAACAGGAGTGAAGCCTAAGGCGATCTACTCGAAGACAGACGTGCCTACGTGGAAGGTCAGGAAGGGGCACCAGATGGGTGCCAAGGTCGTCCTGACCGGGCACGAGATGTCGCAATTCCTGTCCACTCTAACGGAGATTGTGTTGCCTAGGATAAGAGAGTTCGGTGGCATCAAGCTGTCGTCTGGTGACAGGTTCGGCGGCATCTCCTTCGGTATGAACGCTAGCGATGTGCGGTTCTTTCCAGAGATCGACGCAAACCAGGACCTGTGGCCTAAGACGTTCGGTATGCATGTAAATATTAACACAACAGCACAGACTGATGCACAGGCTAGGAGTCTTTTGAGCAGTCTGCAATTCCCATTCAAAAAGTAGATAAGGCTCGATCTTATAGGCATTCAATTTACAATTTGAACAAAAAGAAAATAAATGGTTGCCACAACGCTCTGCTACTATTCATGATTACCCCTGTATATACATATTTCATCATCAAATAACATGAAGTTAGTTCAGACTACCAGAAACAAATGTGTTTGATTCTATAAATGACCAACTTTACTTGTAGCCGCATTCCACAACCTTAATATTTCATGTACAAACTATGACTATGGAAATCGTACATACGAAACAAGATGTGGTTTATAAAATGGTTTTGAAAACAAAAATAAAATTAGCGTTTATACATTTGAGGGGGAAATCCCCTGTATTGGACTTTGTTTCTTTACATATTTATAAATTCTCATTTAAACGTGGCCCACATTTAGCTTTCCAGATTGTTTGGCAATCAAGGCAACTCTATCACCCAGGGACAAAGCTAAACCTTGGCCCTTCGAACGGATACGAACGTAACCAACAACGTTCTCAGTCTTTGGATCCTTTTCAATGCATAAATTGGCTAAAGCGTCCTCACCAAACGATGATCTGGCGTATAGGTTACAACACAAGAATCTGCAGTCTTCCTCACCAAGAGAGTCTGTTGGTGTCAAAATGCCCATGTTGGTGCCCTTAACCAGTTCTCTGAGATAGCTGTGTAGAGATGGTAGTTTAGATTTAACTGAGATTTTGTTTTCCCATTCAAATGCATTCCACATCGTGCGGAAGTTTTCATCGTCTGTAGATGCTGGCTTGATATAGTCCATTAGATCAACATGAACATCATTCAAGATAACATAACGAGCGTCTTGACCATGACCACCATCATAAATAATATTACCAAAGATAACACCAGTGTCAGCAGAGGAAACCTTGATGGTCACGACAATTCTGTGGAAACCATGAGGAACAACATTAGTTGCTGGTGGGTTTTCCACAATCTTAAGGTCACCTAAAGTAGCAAATTTAACATGGAAGTTTTTCAGAGTTTCCTTAGTTTGGTTTACTAGAAGAACATCCATAACCACATCAAATTGATTAGTAGTAATACAGGCCTCAGCATAGACTGGGTCTGAAAAACCGGTTAGTGGCACGATCTTCTTTAGCTTGGAGATGCTTATAGCATTTGCCACCTCTGACTTTTCACCATGAATAGCCAGTTGTAAATCCTGGTCAATAGTGTCACCACTAACTGTACCAACGTCATTTTCCTGTAGCAATCTGAAGGAAATAGATTGATCAACAGCTTCTGTGTGCTTCTTGATATTCGAGACCTTACTGAATTTCTTCTTCTTGAGGGCAGCAAATTGACCCTTAAACGAAGACTCTGTAGCCTTCAAGAAAGCAATCTCAAGCAATTCTTTTTCTGCCTTGCTTTCACCTGGGTTGGACTCATCCATCAATATAGCAATGGCAGTTGTGATTCTTTCTTTGGAATCTTCGTCGATCTGTTTCTCAACGATCTTACTTTCTCCAACTCTAATAATACTGACTAACATAAGTAGACCCTCTGCCTTTAAAGCATTCAATATGGAATCATTCTTTGAGATCTTTTCAAATCTTAAAACAAGTTTGACAATCGTGCTTGCCAAGATTGCAGATGTGTAGAAATCACCACTTAGGATGAAACGACGAAGAGGTGGGCGGCATTCCGTTTCATCAACGTCAGCTGATTTCTTGCTCTCCTTTGAAGCAAAAGCATTCTCGGTGGCATAAGTACCATCAGGTAAGATAACTGGACCAGTTGATCTTGAAATGTTCTCCTCATTGTCTTCCTTGTCATCATCAGTGTTCTTTTGCTTCTTCAATTCTGTTTGTAGGATTGGCATTTCACCAATACTTTGACGAAGATGCTTCCAGGCACCTTGAACTTCCGCTTCGGAATGGGAGTATTCACCAAGAATCCAAAGAGCACCTCTGTAAGCCTTGGCAGAGTTAACTGTTTCAAGTTTGACAACCAAGTTTTCTAGTATGCTAGATCTCAATTCTGGATACATCTCCACAACGTCCTTAACAAAAGCAATAACGCCATTTGCTGCAACAGAGTTTAAGTCAGAAATGAAGTCAAGTAGCAAAGAAACGATATTGGCGGCAATTTCTTGAAATCTAATGGCAATTTCTCTAATAGCTTTAATCAATAAAGTTCTGTACTCAGTAGACTTCTCTTTTTCACTGTTGATGACGGTAGTTTGCAACTCCTTCTTCAACAGTTGAACAACGTCTTCAATGTTTCTGGAGCTGACCAAGTCCATAGCAATGTTCAAAGCCTTGGAACGGACATCATTGTCCTCGGCGTTCAAAACACGCAAGATATCCAGAGTCAGTTCCTCCAAACAACCTGGATTTCTCTCATTGATGTCCTGGATACGGTCCAAGACGATGATCTTAACGTTGTTGTCAGAAACCTTGATGGCCAGATCAACCATTTTGCCAACAGCAGTGATTAGTACAGATTGGTTTGCAGACAACACGGTCAACGCCAGAGCTGCTTCGAAAACGACCTCATCGGCAGTAGCGGTAGATAGTAGCTCAATGAGCAAGTCACAGTATTGAGATTTCAAAGCTGGAGTTTGGATGGCATCCTTTCTAATGAATTGAACAAAAGCAGCCTGCAGAAGTGGGTCCAACCCCTCAATGTCATCAATATTGTCTTGCAAGTACTGCAGTGCGCTTTCTCTGTCCAGCTCGGATAGACCTAAGAACGCGTTCCTCTTACAGATAGGGTCCGTTTCGGCGATCAAGAAGGTGTTGATGACCTCCTTAGCGTCTGGAAGTAGATGAGAGCTGACTTTGTAGATGGACAAGACGGCGAGGATGGCGTACTTACGAACGTACGCGTGACGGTACTCCAAGCACGCCAAGGTAGATGGCACCATCTGCTCCAACAACTCCGGTTCTCTCAGCTTGGTCAAGAACCTTAAGGTATTACCCCTGATAAACTCGTTAGGGTGCTGCAAATCGTGCTGGATGGCGTTACACACAAGAATCATCTCATGTCTTAACTTCCCGTCCGCGTCCAGCTTCGGAACGATCTCCCAGTAGAAGTACAGCAGCTTCTTCAGCTTCTTGTTCTTGGATGGCATGACAAACCTGATGATGTGCATCAACATCTCCGTCAATGGGTTGCCCTCCAGCATAGTCACGAGAATCTCCTTCATGGTCTCGATCTTGTCCTCATCAGACCCCTTCTCCAGAGCTTTCTGGAACTCCGCAACAGTGTTGGAAGTGTTGTTTGCACTGGGATTGAACACCAGAGTGTACGCTGGCGGATTGCTCTCAACTGTCATGGCTTAAACTTTCTTAAATAAGAGGTGCCTTGCTGTGTAGAGTCTGCTTATTATTTCTATTTTTTTTTCCAAACGATCACTCTTGTCTCTATACACCTCGCAGCCCTTTTCGCAGCCTTTCTTCAATTTCACCAGACCTACCAATGCTCAATTCAGACAACTCAGAAGCTATTCAAGCAACTCATACTCTCCAGACATGAGACAGGGCTCCAATCCCATGGGATCCCTTCTCCCTCACCAGGGCTCTTGGAAGGTAAACCTGGCATCTTTCAGACTCGGCCACCACGCGCATCCGCTCCAAACAGGTAAAAAGTGTCACATGTGCATACGTATGCAGGTATGTCAATGCTACATGGATAATACCGATTGCCTGCAATGCAGGTGCTGTTATCTATGCGTATTAAATATGTAGTTGCAATCTCTCTATATATGTGTGTATGCGTGTGTTTGTTCTGTGGTGGGGTGGGGTCGTTAGTCGTCTTCGTCGTCTGGGTTGGCGACGTGCAATGCGCCTCTGAACATGAAGTCGCGCTCGGTCTTGGCCGATATCTGGCTGGTACGCGAGGCGCTCCTCTTCCTCTTCTCTGCGTCCTTTGCCTTCAGCTCGGCAACCGTGTAGTCCAGGATGGAGATGTTGGCGGGGAGTCTGTGCTCTGCGTCGTCCTTGTTCAGCTTCTGCTGTTTCCGGGTGTAGTAGCTGACGACGGTGTTGGTACGCGAGAGGTCTGTGGTTGCGGTCTTCTTCGTCCGGCGCTCCCGCAGCGGCGCCATAGCGTCGTCGCTATCGTAGGCGTCGTCGCCTGGAATCTCGTCCAGATAGTCCTCAGACCCGGTCTCCGAGGAGTTGTCGCCTCTGTCTGCGCTGGGGTTCGTGCTGGTGTCGCCACCTTTATGCAGCAGGTTGCGGAACTCCTTGGTGTGGTCGATGGTCCCGGCTGTCGTCGGTGTCGTTGGGAAGTCGCCGCCGCTTACAATGTTCTTTCTGTCTTCGTTGGCGGTCTCGAGTGTCAGCAGCTTCTGCTTGATTCTGCCGTGTTTTATCCCGACCTGCTTGGCGTTGGTTCTGATCTTCACCTTTATGTTCTTGGGCTGGATGAGATTGTTCTTCTGCTTGATGGACAAAGGTAGGTTTGGTGGGTTTTCTAGAAAGTTGGACGTCGGTAAGTACTTCAGCCTGAGCTCTTCCACATAGCTCGACACGAGTCTGAATGAATTCTCAGATTTAGGAGACACGATTGTGTCTATATTCAGGCTCTTTTTATCCACAGAGCTTCTGCCACTGTTGGAGCTTTCAGTTTCAGGGACGATTTGATCCACAGTTGGCACGCTTATGGGTGTTATTTGTGACACAGTCACTGCTTCTTTTTTTGGCGTACTATCTAAGTTGGCAAATATGTCAGGTTTAATAGTGTCCTCAGGCATTTGTGCTGGAAACTGGTACGGATTGGGAGGTAGAGCCGCAGTAGTATCCTCGGTGAGTGTTGTCTGAATGTTTTTTGGGACAAACGATGCAGAACTAACTGTGGTAGTGTCATCATCGTTTGTGTTCGTAGCTTGTAAGTAAAAAGATGGTCTGTCTTCATTAACTACTCTCAATGTACGTGGAGTAAATGTATTTGATACTTCCCTTTGTATAATAGGTTCACTGGCTATGATAGATGATTCTAACGAATGAAGTACACTACTGTGCTCGTCTTGATCAGGCTCCTCATCAGAGTGTGAAAGATAGGATAGGTCTGCGTCAGAAGAACTGTCACTTATGTTTTCGTCCGCATTAGCTATTCTTAGAACATCCTCATTGCTTCTTTCATAACTCAAGGCTAGTGAACTATGCTCAGAGTTGATGCAAGACAGATTTTGCGGTGAATCTTCTTTTATGCCCTCATTTTTGGAGGATGGCCCTTGATTCAGATCGTCCGCTACAGAATAGTTATCGGTATGATCTGAATCCGAGGAGTGACCAAAATTAATTTGTCCGCTGTGTAGATTCATTGCGCTGTCTATTATGTCCGGTTGGTCATGCACCATCAAAGGTGGCACATTTGAGTAAGGGCTTTCGATAATAGAACCGGAGTCATCTATTGATATGTTTGGATTCAGAGATGGTTTGATTAAGTGTTCCGAGTGTGGCAAATCTTCTCGAGAAAGTTTTTCAGGGCTTAAGCTTTCATGTCTCATGTACACGTCTATATCATCGACCAATTTCTCGGCCTCTGACTTCTGCCTTCTGTGACCAACATCTTCGCCGACATCGATACTGCCGTTCTTATTCGTATTGGTATTCCCGTTTGTAACTCCCCCTACTGATTCTGATGATATATTAGCTGACTTGAAAGTAGATACGTTTTTTTTTGTTATCAAATCAGATGGATTTATTGGAGGCGGCGGCGGCCTAGACATACGTGATCCAGCTGGTGCTTTTCCTGATATTGGATTTTTAGTAAATGGAATTTCCCTGCTCACATCGCTGAACGGGTTGGTTGAGCTTAATTGTCGAACTGCATCGCTAGGCCTGGTTTCCGCACCCCTTAAGGAATCAGTTGATGAAGTTAAAATTGAAAGCTGCGGTACTATCGCCTCTTCTACGATGAAAGGTTTTGGGTTATTGTTCAGGGGGGCTCTTTCTAAAGGGTTTGGGACTGTCTTAGAAGGAAAGTTCGCTGTCGGTGTTGTATGAGACGCTCTATCCCTGGAATGCGATGATGTAACTGCTCGGGGGCTCCCCGCTCCTTCTACCCGTGCGGAACGCATATTCCTCGCATCACTATTCGAGCTCACACCTCTCCTCGGATCATTATTCGTACTCACACCTTTCTTGCCATCACCACTGGCTCCTGTCCCACTGGTCGTCTTCTTGTCCTTGATCTTCACATTGAAAGTGGCTGGTGGCGGCGTCTGCTTCTGCTTCTCCGCCCCAGTACCAGTGTCAGCACCCTTATCACCGCCAAAGAGAAAGAACGAACGCCTCTTCAGCTTACCGTTACTGCTCCCAAACATGGCTCTATACCAGTTATCTGCCTCTGACGCGCAAATGGACCCTTCTCTTGATGTAAATCGGGGGGGACCTTCCTCTTCAAAAACAGGGAAAGCGACAAAAAGAGTACTTCAAGCGTCCAGTATTTATATCCCTTCAAGACACTATTATCTACGGGGGGGTGGCAAGCGCGAGAGCAACCTAGAGTAAGCGATGAGGTCAGTCCCCACTCAAACCCATTGCCAAATGCTTTATATTGCCAAATTTTTCAGACCCCGGGACGTATCTGTACGCGAGTCTCTAAGCAAAATGGATCAATATCACAAACCATTACATTGATATTGCTATTTAGTGCTTGTTCGAGTTATGTCGAGAGATTATTTGCTATGTAGTGTTTCTATTGGCCGTCTATGGTAATATAGTCTTGCTAAAATATTGCTATGTAATACTTCTATTGGCTGTCTGCCTCTTGTTTGGGCCTCACTGCCTTCACTGAGAGTTCTCCAGCAGGGCCAAAATCTCTTCCAGCGCGCCCACGATGTACTCGGCCACACCTCCGATGCTCACCACACGCACTGTCTGCGGGTTCGGTATGCTCTGAGACCTTGTGTATCTTGCGAGGTCTAGTTTCCTGAGCCAGTCCACGGACTCGTGCTCGTTGTTGTAATGGAGGATGATGATGTTGCAGTTGGTCTTGCTTCTCAGGTCGCTGAGGTTCTTGAACAGGGGCTCCACGACCTTCTTCGGGTAGCGGACGTACATCTTCACTATCTGGTACGCCGATAGCTTCTTGACAGAGTCTATGGAAGCCCGGATAGTAGCGATACAGTGTATTTTGATCTCGTCATTAGTCATGAAGTGCGGCTTGTTGTCGTTAGCCATGAGGCGCGGTTTGCTCTCATTGGTTTGCTGGTTAAACTTGGCTCGGGTATCAGGGTTGTTGTACCTTGGTTTTTGGCTCGCAACCGTTGAAGAAGTCGCCGGGTTCCCGGTCCTGAACCTTGAATTACCGCTAGGGTTGTTGATGTTGTTTCTTGCCGCAGGAGCGGTGCTGGCACTCTTATTCTTTGTATCGGTTGCCACTGCGTTCTGTACATTTTCATTATCTTCCCGCAGGCTCTCTACAAATTCCTTCAGCTTCCTGCGGGATTCGCTAATGCGCGGCATGTTTCTCCTGGCAACCTCCTCTTTGTTTAGTAAAAATCCTTGTTCTATCATACTGACCTCGCTCAATCCCAATGTTGTCCTCCTGGACTGGTCAGAAACAGATCGCTTGAACTGCTCAATAACGCTCGACATGTTCTTCCCAAACTTGATACTAGATATAAAGAGAAACAGCTCATTCGTCATATCTGCAATGCTGTTCTCCTGAGTTTTCCCACAACGGTACTCGGTGAAGCCCTGTATGAGATTGAAAGAAACCACCTTGATGTGCATTGGTTCGGTCTGCAACTCCAATTTAGTGTTTGACGGCAAGTACACACTGCCCTGGCTGGAAACCCTGGGTCCAAAACCGAAATAATCCGTGCTGCCCAGCATCGGCCTCCTCAGTGCTGCAAATAGGACGGGAACCACCAGACAGAAGTCTAGCGTACTAAACTCTCGAAGCGTGACCACATGTGTGTATAGAGGGCCAGCTACCTTGGCTACCACCAGCTTCTTTGTATCGATATATTGACGCAACTTGGAAACGCACTCTTCGAAGTCGACCTCACACTTGGGGAAGCAGACCGGGATGAAAGCAAAACTCCGCTTGATAGGCAGCTCTGCATCTTTGTAGCTCCTTCGTATCCTGTCAAGGTTCCTCCACAGATCGTATCTGTCCGCATCAGATACAGGGAACTTCTTCAGCTTCTTGGTGGAGCCTGCGGCCTCATTTTGTCTCGACCTCTTCTTGAGCATCACTCTGTTTTGATGAATGTAGGAGACGTATAGTTGTTGCAGATGTTCTTATGGATGTTGCAGATGTTCTAAGTCCTTGTCATGATATTCCGCATAAGTAGTGAGCATCTCATCCACAATCAAAATTTTTTTTGTCATTTATCATTGTTCTTGCACTTGGACATTAGGCTTCATAAGCACAATGAAAGACGAGTAAGCCACAGAGCACGACAATTTTTCAGGCAAAAGTAAGGATTGCAGTATCAATGCTTATGTTTATAGATATTATGAAGACATGTATACGGTTTGCTACAGAGCTGGAACAGTGGAAGGGCAGCAGGATACAATCATTTTTGTATTAAAATTTGGAAAACCATTTTGCTGTGCACTTACCCCCCAACTCAGGCAAAACACCCATCAAGATTAGTATCTCTCGGTAGCCAAGTTGGTTTAAGGCGCAAGACTGTAATTTCAACACTGAAATCTTGAGATCGGGCGTTCGAATCGCCCCCGAGAGACTCTTTTTTTTTTGGGCCCGTCCCTCTCCCGGCGCAGGCTGAATACCGCTGCTATACACACCATCCCCCAGGAAGGTTGCGGGGACTTCTGGTATTATGTCATTGTATATTTATTTGATGCTCTATGTTTGTGTCTATTGCTCTAATCTAGAAAAGTATTCTGTCATTTATGCTAGGTTTTAGTCCGAAGGAGGCCACGCACTCTTTAGAAAAACTGTTGTTCTTTGTAGGGTCTGTGTCCTTGCTGTATTTGTACAGTTCTCTCACGAGGCCCGTGTCTTCCTGCCCCGTTAAGTAGGTTATGGCTGTGCCTGTGTGGCCTGCACGGCCGGTTCTCCCGATTCTGTGGATGTAGTCTTCGAACTTCTTGCTCATCTGGAAGTTCACCACCAGGCGGATGTTGGATATGTCGAGACCACGCGCAGCCACGTTTGTGGCAATCAGCACGTCTGCCTTGCCGTTCCTCATGCGTTTGATGGCTTTCTCTCTCTGTGCCTGTGACTTGGACCCGTGTATTGTTGTTATCTTGAAGCGTGAGCGCAGGAGCTGGGTCGCGAGCCAGTCCGCTGTTTCCTTGTAGTTGATGAACACGATGGCGGGGGTTCCGTATCTTTTCAGGTCTGCGGTCAGGTTTGCGAGTTTCCGGTCCTCGGTCTCGGCCAGCACCACTAGCTGTGTGATGAGCGGCTTCGTGTCAGATCTGACGGAGCCGATTGTGATGGTCAGCGGGTTGGTTAGGTATCCGCTCGCTATGGACTGGATAGCAGGTGACATGGTGGCTGTGAACAGCATTGTTTGCTTGGGCTTGTCGGTAGTCAGATGTGAGATCAAGTTCTTGAGCTGTTCCTCGAATCCCAGGTCAACCATTCTGTCCGCCTCATCCAGAACCAGAGTTTCTACATTGCTGAGGACCAGCATGTGGTTCGATAATGCATCCAGCAGTCTCCCCGGTGTGGCAATGAGAATGTCGCATCCCTCCATCAATGAGTTCGCAATCTCTTGGAGAGAGTAGCCACCAACTATAGAGACGGCTGAAATCTCATCTCTCATGCTGGGACATTTATCGATCAGTAGGCTGGCCTCCACGGAAATCTGTTGGGCCAGCTCTCTGGTCGGTGCTAGAATCAGCGCCAAAGGGCCTTCCATAGCTTTGAACCCCAACGGTCTTACTGGCATGCTATTCAGAATTGGGATAATGAACGCCAGGGTTTTACCAGACCCCGTGGACGCCACACCCAGAATGTCTCGCCCTCCGCCCATGCCTTTTGACCTGGCTACCGCGTTAGGAATCACAGCTCGTTGGATAGCCGAGGGCTCCTCAAACATCAGCCCCGCGGTAATGGCCTTCTTCATCTCAGCTGACAGTGCCTTGCTCTCCGCCCAGCCTCTCAACGGCCTCTGGATAGGCTTCTTGCCCGCTATAGACATGCTGAAATCCTCCATGAAAATCCTCCAATCCCTGTCATTCATCTCCTCCAGCTGCTTGTCCCTCCAGTGCTGGCCCAGATACCTCTCCGCCACAAGATCACTCGCATTCCGCTGCTTCTCCAGCGCAGCTCGTATCCTGGCCTTTGTAGCCGCACTCACAACGTCATCCTCATCCTCGCCGCCCGCGTCACCAGCCGCCTCCATGTCACCACTATACTTCCTCCTCTTGTATGCAACCTCCACTGCCTCCACCCCGTCCTCGCGGTCTCTACCCTTCTTCATCAGCTCATCCCGCTCACCCTGGCTCAGCAGCCGGGGACCCACCCGCTTCTTCATCGCGAGCAACTGGCTCACATCCATAGGCCGTGCCATTTCCTACCCCTCAATATATCTTCCCAGCAACTAAACAGTCTGCAGCGGTAGTAGCAGCTCTGGATTGCGTGTGTATCCCTCCCAGTTCTCCTTCATCTGCTCGTCTTGTGTCGGAGATCCTTTATATCCGAAGCTCGGGGTTGCTATATAAGAGGCAAAAGCAAGGAACAGCCACCTGAAGTGTAATATAACACAGTTTTGAAAGTTAAGAGGGGGGGTAATATAACTTTTCTGTGACGATCAGTAGCTATTTGAAAAGTGACTTGACGTCAAGAGAGGCAGGTGTATTAAGAAGAGACTTTCGACTTCATTACCACGGCAGGATGAATATGACAGATTGCTCTGTGGGGTCAAACCCGTTGGCGCAGTTGAACAAGCACACGCAGCAGAACAACACGTTCACGCACGGTCATCAGGGCCGTGTGGCTGGCAGCGGGAGTAGCAGCGGCAGCGGTGCGTTTAGGGACGCTAGGAGTGCGGTGTCGGAGTCCGGGAAGCAGCAGATGGATGCGTTCTCTTCGCCGGCGATGATGGTGAACGATGTGCGGAGGATGAAGCTTGATGAGGCAGTGGCTGTGAACCCTGGTGCGCCGCAGAGGATGGGCTCGCAGCCGTGGACGCAGGAGTTTCGGGACACGGCGAGTGCCAGTGGCGGCGCAAGCACTGCGCATGCCAGGGCGGGCTCCAATATCACGCAGGACTTGAGCAGGTTCCAGTACTCCCCGATGACAAATCTGAACAATATTGCACCGCTGCGTCCTTACAACAACATCTTGCGGAAGAAGCAGAACGAGCTTGGGATGGGAGCAGAGGACAAAGTTGCCTGGAACGACAAGTTTGATGAGCTGGAGAAGGAAGTTTCGGAGAAGCTAGCTTTCAAGGACGGTCAGGAGAATGTTTCTATGCATGACGACACGAACTTGGAGCAGGTGTACAATGAGCGGGCCGCTGTCGATGACGGGTTGAACCAGGGTACGGATTACCAGAAGGAGTTCCAGGAGGTGTGGGACTCGATACAGCAGGACACGGAGGAGATGCTTAACTACCACGACGACTACGATGAGATGATGGCCGAGACCGACTTTGAGAGGAGCTTCTTGGGCAGACGCGCTGTGGAGTCCATCGAGTACAAATTCGAGCACCCCTCTGAAAACGTGTACATGAACAACTCCAACGCATACCAGATCGGGTGCGTGTTGATGGAGAACGGTGCGAAACTGAGCGAGGCTGCGCTGGCGTTCGAGGCCGCTGTGAAGCAGGACCCCAAGCACGTGGATGCGTGGCTGCGGTTAGGACTTGTTCAGATACAGAACGAGAAGGAGCTGAACGGGATGAGTGCGCTGGAGACGTGTTTGAAGCTGGACCCCAACAACCTGGAGGCCATGAAGAACCTAGCGATCAGCTACATCAACGAGGGCTACGACATGAGCGCTTACAACATGCTGGACAGATGGGCGGACACCAAGTATCCAGGCGCGTACAACAGGGAGGACGTGATCAACGAGCAGAGCTCGCAGTTTACGGAGCACATGAACATGAACGGGAAGATCACGAAGCGGTTCCTGACCCTCATCAACAGGATGAACGTCGTGGACGCAGACGTGCAGCTCTGCCTGGGCCTGCTGTACTACGCCAACGACGAGTTCGACCGCACGATCGACTGTTTCCAGGCGGCGCTGAAGGTGAACCCCAACGACGAGCTGCTGTGGAACAGGCTCGGCGCGTCGCTGGCGAACTCCAACAGGTCCGAGGAGGCCATCCAGGCGTACCACAGGGCGCTGCAGCTCAAGCCCTCGTTCGTCCGGGCGCGCTACAACCTCGCGGTGTCCTCGATGAACATCGGCTGCTACAAGGAGGCTGCGGAGCACCTGCTGACCGCGCTGAGCATGCACGACGTGGAAGGGGAGTTCGAAGTGGGCGACGTGCGCGCCAGCTTCAGCTCCGACGCCTCGTTCGCGGAGTTCCGCGCCACGGACAACCTGGTGGAGACGTTGAAGCGCGTGTTCATAGCCATGAACAGGGACGACTTGCTGGACAAGGTCAGACCCAACATGGACCTGTCCCAGTTCCGCGGCGAGTTCCAGTTCTGAAACGGCCACTAAATACAACCTGTACGTACATATATTCAAACACCAGCATAACAGTATTAAGTAGCAACAAAGTCAATGGCAATAAAAACAGCGATGCACATCGCTATTATGTTAGTGCCGTGTAAACGTATATCACGTGAACGTAAACTGCCAGCTGCCCTGGTGTAATGTGCGGTGAGCTATATCTGCGGGATATATCACAGTGGTGATATGTTCGCGATGCAGTGGTATGTACACAATGCAGCAGGTAGTGTGTACAGGATATAGCCGCCATCTTCTGTATGGCATGGCCCAAAGTGGAGGGGCCTTTGTCTATTCTCCCACGCGGTAACAAAGCGCGCAGGACGCGAGTGCGCGAAGAAAAAAATTTTGGACAAATAGCAGACTTGGGCTGGCGAAAGTGCAAGGCAAACCTCGATCTTGGTCTTTGATCTGGAGTGGTGTTTGGGTATATTTGGGCGGTTTTGGCTTTGGCTGTGTGGTATAAAGGAGGCAGAGAGGAGAAACTAGGAGAAGGACGCATGCACAATGTCTCAAAGAACGTCTGTGAAGTATGAGGACGAGGACTTCGACGGTGTTTACGGGCAGGAGGTCTATGACAAGCGGTGGAGGAACTTGCGGGTGCAGCAGTCGCTTCCGGGCCACTTGTTCAGCCGTGTGAAGAACTATTTGCTGGCTGTGGGTATTTTCTGGTTTCTCTACATGTGGATCCGGAGTCCTGGAGGGCCTGATGGTTCTGGGAAGGCGCTGCGGGCGGTGACGCAGGTGTACAGAGGGGACTATGTGAACCACGAGTATGGGATGGGGAACATTGCGCCGCTGAGTGGGGTTTCTTCGTGGTTTGGGCGGGACCAGAAGATTATCATGGTGCTGGCTGCGAACGACGGCGGCGGTGTGCTGAAGTGGAAGAACGAGCAGGAGTGGGCCATCGAGAAGATCTCCATACAGAACAAGCTGGACTACGCGCGCAGACACGGGTACGGGCTGATCCTGAAGGACCTGACGACGGCGAAGAGGTACTCGCACGAGTACAGGGAGGGCTGGCAGAAGGCCGACATCCTGAGAGAGGTGATGGAGGAGTTCCCGAACGCGGAGTGGTTCTGGTGGCTGGATCTCGACACGCTGATCATGGAGCCCAGCAGGTCGATAGAGGACCACATACTGCGGAAGATCAACACGAAGACGTACCGGACGCTGGACGTGTTCAACCCGCTGAGACTTGACGAGGACATCCCGTACGTCGACTACAAACAGGAGATGGATCTCCTCATTACCCAGGACTGTGGTGGCTTCAATCTTGGTTCGTTCATGATCAGGAACAGCGAGTGGTCCCAGGCACTGCTAGATTTTTGGTGGGACCCAATCTGCTACGAGCAGAAGCACATGTGGTGGGAGCACAGAGAGCAGGATGCGCTAGAGACGCTGTACTCTAAGGAGGCCTGGATCAGGTCAAGAGTCGGATTCCTGCCCTTGAGAGCAATCAACGCGTTCCCTCCCGGGGCTTGTTCCGAGTACAGTGAAGACCCACAGTATTTCTACGACTCCAACTCGCGGGACTTTGTCGTCAACATGGCGGGTTGTAACTTCGGTCGTGACTGCTGGGGTGAGATGCAATTTTACTACAACCTGAAAGAAAAGCTGAACAGAAATTTCTTGAGACGCATCTTCTTCTTTTTATAGTTGAGTTCTCCATCCGCATATTTGTACATTACAACCCCAAGGCAGAGTACCATTTCCGTCGCCGGGTTTTGCCATAACACCTCTCGAATACAAACTGGAAATAGAGAGAAGAGACTACACAAAATTTCAAAAATTGAAAAATATAAAAAAAAAGAAGAGAGAACTTATTAGATACCAGTAGGGGCAGGGAATCTTAAAACCCTCCACTCTATCCCCATTCCAGACTTTCCATGCCATCCTGTGTTCTGCAACAGCACAATCGTTGTTAGTTTTTGAGCGAAAGCATCCACAAATCCTATCGAAATGTGTTCAAACTTTAGTTGCCAAAGAAATACTTGGAGAACATACAGGGAAGCTCAACATAAAAAAAAAAGGACCAAACGCTCTCTCACAATGTTGCATATAGACTATTCACTTTCTTCTCGACCCCATGAGTTCTACTGGGTACGACACTCTTTATAATTTTTTATGTAATATATAGAACAGCATCTCGCAAAATAAATGATTATAAAAAGAACCACATAGACAAATCAGAAAGCAGATAAATCAGCTTGTTAAAATGTAGAAACAGAGTAAGTACACAAACACACATGGCATGATTGCAAGAAGTCCTAATGGGCCATAAACCAACTATCCCACTACACCGGCTAGGTTGTCAGTGTTAATTTACAGATCACGTGCACCATCAAATTGGAGGGTTTGGATCCGAGTGGAGGAAATCCTTGTGGATGGGAATATAGTATTTGAAAGCAGTGGGGAAGGATTTTGGGTAGTGCAGAGGGTCCTTTCGAAGCGGTATCTGCTCTACTGGACATCATACGGTGTAGCAGTCGAAGTAACAGCAAATAGCGAGGCATGGTTGTTGACGGTATACTGATAATAAACAAGTCTGGTGGTCTGATCTACCAGCGCAACTTTGAAGATGCACGGCAGCCGGTGGGCACAGGCGAAGCCAATGTGATGAACAGCAACGACTACCTTATCTTAGCGAGCACGTTGCATGGTGTCTTTGCGATAGCGAGTCAGCTCACGCCGACGGCGATCCAATTGAAGGCGAATAACGACGGAGGCTCTGGCGCCGGGCTGGGGAATAATCCGGGCAAGGAGACGGAGAGCCTGCGGTCGGAGGACTATGGTGTGGGTCGTATAACTAGCAGTGCCAGCAGCATGACCAATGCCAGCTCAACGACGGGGAAAGCGAGCACAGCGCCCAGTGCGTTGGGCCCTAACATTGGCGCCAGTAACATCCTACACCAGCATCACAGGCACGGGAACGTTGCCAGCGTCAGGCGAGACGGGTCCAGCGCAAGTAACTACCAGCTGAGCCAGGTAACACCCTACATTCCATATGTCGGCATGCCGCACAACAACATTGCCAGCGGGGCCAACCAGAGCAGCACGGCCGCGCCAGTGGACATGGGCAGCTTCAAGGGCGACGACTACTTCAAGGAGCCCTTCGTGAGCTGGAACACCAGTGGTCTCAGACACATGAGCACTGACCAGTTCACCATGTTCCTGTACCAGACCATGTCGGGTATCAAGTTTGTCGCCATCAAGAACAATCAAGTCGTGGGCAGTCCCAGCGCGAACACCACAGACATCGTCGGCAATATTCACCTCGCAGACAACCTGCTGCGCAAGGTATACTGCTTATACAGCGACTACGTCATGAAGGACCCGTTCTACTCCTTGGAGATGCCCATAAAGTCCTCAAAGTTCGACAAGAAGGTCCAATCCCTCATACGCAACGTCAACGAGTAGCATTGAGGAAGCAGTATCCACGCCAGGGGCGGGCAGGACAATATCAGCATCCTGTAAACAGTGAAGTGACTCGGAAAGAATTCTTAGCTCTAGACTCGATGTGTGTTTTGAAGTACTCTACATGGTTATGGTGGTTATGTATCATATTACACGGAATAGGCATCATCAGCTCAGCACATACATAGCCCAGCATTGGGGACACACATAGTTTGGATAGCGTTTATAGATGGCAAGTAGCATAGCAGCAATGGGATTTAACGCGGGGTTACATGTGGTGGTGGGGAGACTTTACTCTCTATCGTGTGCTCTCGAGAGAGAGAGAGGGAGAGAATCATCTCTCTCGACGTCGAACCTCGAGGTGCAGAAGCCAGCAGTGTTCGGGAACTCCATTTTCTAGCAATCACCGGGACAGCACCAGCACAACAGCAATTAGCACAGCATTGTTGTGCTAAGGCCGTTGTGTGGGTGGGTGGTGGGAAGTGCAGTACTATAGGGCCTTTGCCTTTGTCCTGTTACCTGCGCAGGAGAGAGAGAGGGGGTGGGGGGTTAGAAGTGGCTTGACAGAGGGGGGAGTCTAGGAACGTTTCTTTTTGCATATTGAAGAGGACTGTGAAGTTGTCTAACAAGCGCAAGATGTAGCTGTAATATGACTTTCCTGCCGGGTATAGTTCCCATGGGTCCACCGAGGATAGACAGCCCTTTGTCTCCTGCGATTGTCTGGCTCTGGGAGCTGGGCACATTGTGATCCCTTTATTTCTGTACTGTAACCATTTTATTTCGAATAAAATATATCGTTCAAGCTTATACATGGTAAGGGCTTGAGAGGACAACATAGAAATAGAATATAAGGTTTGTGTAGAGTTTACAAGACAATAAAAGGGAACATAAGAGGTAAATCCACACTGGGGGAGAGCTCGAAGCCCGTTTTTAGCATAAGGCACATCAAGTAATATAATAACGTTCAAAGAGAAAGTACAACGAAGCAGTATTGACTCCAAAGAGAAACCATCCAATACCGGAGATTATAAATATAAAGCGATAGAAAGAAATAAAGCGACAGATACTAGGTGGTGTGCTGATATATAATATAAGAAAATCAAAGACATCTGCAATGATTACGCAATGTAAAATCAACAACTTTCTCATTACTGAAGAAATCGGGTCGGGTGCGTACGGGCTAGTGTATAAGGCGGTAGATTCTCGAGACGGAAAGAACGGTGTGAGCCCCAGGTTGCTTCCAGATGTTAAGGAGTATGCTATTAAGGCTACTATGAAGAAGTTGACCAAGCCAGAACGGATGAAGTTCGGGTACAGAAACGGTAAGACACCAAATTTCCAGACACTTATATTGGACTACTTCAGGCAGAACAACCACGAGCTCTTGTTGCAGGAGGTTGACTTAGAGTCGATAAAGAATTTATCAGAAGAGGAGCTCGCGAAGATTCCACACTACAAAGAAATAGCCCTTCATCTCAAGGTGCATGACCACAAGAACATAGTTACAATATACAAAGTGTTGGAGTCTCCAATAGCCACATTCATTATCATGGATTACTATAAGCTAGATTTATTCACATCCATCGTGGACTTGAGACACTTCGAGAACAACGGCACTCTTATTAAAAAAGTGTTCTTGCAGATTTGTTCATCTATAGACTACTGTCACAAGAACAAAGTATTTCATTGTGATATTAAACCGGAAAATATGCTGCTAGACAGTGAAGACAACATATATTTATGTGATTTCGGTCTTGCAACCACGGCACCGTACTTAACCCCAAATGTGTGCATCGGAAGCTCGTACTATATGGCACCTGAGAGAATCTCATATTCTGAAGACCCAAATTTGACTGCAGAGGTTGAGAACGACGGCACGCAGTACACGATTACATCTGAGAAGATAGATCATACGTCATCTGCCGTGGGTCGCGAAGGGAAGCAAAGGGGGGGATCCATTTCTGAGCACGCAAATAAAGAGTTCAGTAGTATTCGCAAAGTCTCATCGAATTCATCAACTACATCAGGACAAAATAGCAAGGGTACACACGATTTTGTTTCCTTTTCAACGGCGAATGCAGATATTTGGTCTTTAGGAATTATATTAATCAACCTTTCTTGCATACGAAATCCTTGGTTAAAGGCACATCAGACGGAAGATACCACTTTTTACTACTATGTGCGAGACCACAATGTACTGATGAAGATTCTTCCCATCTCTGAAGAGTTTTTCATACTCCTGAAACGTATTTTGAGGGTCGACCCAATGAAAAGAATACACTTACCGCTGTTGATGCAAGAGATTAAAAATATTCAATCGTTTACAAAAGAAGGTGTTCTAAGTGATGTACCAGTATTATCAGATGAGTTGTTTGAAGAATATACCAAGTACTTCAATTCTTCTTTGCCCATGAAAGTCAAAAATATAACAAAGCCAAAGTTCCATGACAGGACCTCGTCAAGTTATCTGGATGGCGTCAATGAAACAATGGCCAAAAGAGTGTTATTAGACCCTGTACATACGAGCTCCTCAGGTCTCGATTCGATGGTTAACAATGATTTCATCCCAAAGAGTCCAAATCTAAATAAACCCAACGATAATTATAATGATAATGATAACGAACTAATGCAAAAGGAAAAATCTCCTCTTCAGAACGAAATTTCACCGTTAAACGAAGAGAACGAAGCCCAAAATGGCGCAAATAAGAATATTTATGAATTTCAAGAGAGATTGAAGTATCTAAAAATGGATCTCTCCTCTCTACACTGAACTAAGGCCTTTGCTTACCATTATGACAGGTCATTATCCACTTCCAATTTTTCATATTGTGTTTCATGAGACGGATAAATTTTCTCATTTACCAACGGTTGGCATTTAGATGGTTTGATCATTGGGTATGAGTGACATGCGGACGGCGTTCATCTCAAAGACCACTATGATTTCCTTCCTCAGTTCATTTTACGATACTATCAAATTTTTAATATTCTGTTTATTTTTTTTTCATTTTGTTTTGCTACTATTCATACTCTGTTCTTGAAATTTAATGATAATCTTACAAATCAGTTTATATATAACCATATTGCTTATTTCCTTTTTGCATCTTATAGTGCTCCTATCTGAATTTAGTCTTAAGTATCGACTACATATTTTATTTTGGTGTAAGAGTACTGTCGATCACTATTGCAGAGTATATTCGAGTGGAACAATATTACCGGCATCATTTATTCATTTCAATCTCATTTGAAAATATGTAAAGACATGATTCGTTAATTGACTCAATACAAATATAAATAAAGTAGTGTAAACATCTTAATTAATGCGTTAAACAGAGATAAAACTTCTCCAAGTGATTTTACAAGAACTTATCGGTGTATGCAATTACATCGTCCTCGATTTCTGTGAAGGATTTGCCATCAAGGTTAACGACTACACAGTTGGCCTCGTCAGCCTCCGGTAGCTGTAAGTCGTTAAACTGCGACTCCATCATATTGGCCTTCATGAAGTGACCTTTCCTGCTGTTCAATCTGCAGAGAATTTCATCTTTGCTGCCATACAGGAAGATGAAGTGATACTCAACGTCTGGACATGTTGAGCGGATCAGGTCTCTGTATTTCTTCTTCAAGCTGGAGCATGCGACAACGCTCAGCCCACAGCCACCCTCCTTAGCAGTCTCAGCAGACTTAACTGCAACTTCCTTCAGCCAGCCCCACCTGTCCTCATCGCCTAGAGGGATTCCTTGTGACATCTTGTCAACATTGGCCTTAGGGTGCAAGTCATCGCCTTCAACAAACTGGATACCTGGGTATGTGGGCCCATACTTCTGCAGAAGCTTCGCAGCAACACTGGACTTACCTGTGCCAGCAGTGCCCGCAAGCACAAGGACTCTGTTCTTCTGTGTGGTCATGTTAATTTCCTCCAAAGTCTTCCCAGAGATAGCAATGGCGTATACAATACAAAAAAAGTGATACTAATCTACGTTAGCTGAATTTGCGATGCTTTTCAACCTCTATTCAAGTTCTGACCAGGGCGCAAGCGTTGCCCGGTTGCACCAGCCCTCGATACAGTCTGGTGACAGTCCTTATATATCAACAGGTGCAAGAGTGCTCAGCGAAGTCCTCCTCTCCCTGTTGGGATCCCCTCAGTATGAGAAACCCCGGGATTTACAGACACTCTAGGAACTCAGGGCCTAAATGGTGGAGAGTGTGTGTAGCCGTAACTGCCGCAACATGTAAGCACAGCACAGACCACGCCAGAGGTAGCACAGACCCATCAGCATTGCCGATCAATGCTTGGCCCATCAGAATAGGAGGTCTTGAGCCAGGAAAAGGAGTACGAGCAACGCCCAAAAGGGCCATCGCAGCTGCACATCACTCACTTGGTAAGACCATCACATGAACGTCGCAACTACGAAATGACATGATTCTATACGTAATCTTATACAATATGAAGCCTATGCCTCGATGACGAGAGATAGTGTATCCTCCCAAGCGGAACCTGATGCCTTATATTAAACCCTATGTGAAGAATGAGAGGTCAGGCTGGCCGCCCATCTTAATGATCAGCGCCGTGAGGTCCCTGTTGTTTATGTCCTTCAGGTGTGCCCACAGCTCCGGCTCGCTCAGTAGTGCAGTGCTGTCCTCAATGGCCCGTTCTACGCCAGCGTAAAACGTAGATATGTACGTCGAGATGTATTGCAGACTCTCGCTGCCGTCAGCGTACGTGAACAACTCGGTGATCAGGTATATGAGAGGCAGCGTGGATGACATGGCCACCTGGGAGTCAGGAGCGCTAACATCGTTGTTGGAGACTCTCAGCACCAGCGCCGTGGCATCCACAAGTCCCTGGAAGTCGTGGCCCTCTGTCTGGAGTTGGAAGAACCACGGTATCATCGCGGTCAGGAGGTCGTAGGGTCGCTGGAGGTAGAAGTGTCTTCGCAGCCGTGTCCACACGTCGTGGGGTAACTTGAACCACAGGTCCATGTTGCTGTAGAATACCCGGGGAAAGTCTGACCTGTATCCAGTTTCCTCTGGGGTCTCCACATAGTCTGCACCCTCAGCCTCGGTACCATAATCGATGAACCTCTCCCGTAGTGCGAACCTCGTGAACATCTTCCGAACCGCGTCTGGCTCCAGCAGCTTGTGCTCCTGGAGGTGCTCCAGCACAGATTCATCCACGAAGTATGCCACCTGCGTGTCCAGCCTTGGGAAGTGCTGCAAGAGGTAGTTGCACATCAACGTATTGTCATAAACCCGCCTGTCGACGACTACGACGCGCTGTCGAGGGCTCCACTCGCAGCCTGCGACTGAACACTCGCCGATATCGATCGATGCCAGTGGCCAGGTGTACCGCTCCCACAAAACGTTCTCCATCAGTGTGTTCCCGGGCCGCAGCGCCTCGTAGAACCGTGTGCTCAGCGTCACCATCGGCATGTACCCACCGGTGTACGCGAATATCCGCCGCAATACTTCCACTGGTAGCGTCTCCAGCCGACAACCGGCTCCCTCAGGCTTCCTCCTCTTCTTCCTCCTGTGTTTCACATGCAACTCCTGGTCGCAGTACACAGGCTGCCCAAGTTTATAGCTGCGCTTCCCCGGCGATAGGTGCCTCCACCGCGATGGCACACCAGGCGTAACGAACCCCATGAAGCCTTGACCAAAATTAACACTAGCACACACAGAGTACTTGTAGATGCTGAGACGGGTCAGATGGTTTGTCCAGTAGTGCTTCTTTAAACATAAGCAGTAGCGATGAGCTCATCGCAACTCCAACTCGGCCTTTGGGTGCTAACAAAGCGAGGTTTTGAAGTAAAGCTGCCTTAACTCTTCGGTGAATATAAATTGGGAGGGGCTAGTACTGGAGAGCCCGCTGGTAGGGCGGTCAATTAGTTCTATTCTGTTGGTAAGATAGCAAGAGGAGAACTTTTAACTTGCACACATATTTTTAGTTAGAAGCCGTCGCAATGTGGCCGTTCGGAGGTAAGGAGACCAAGGAGGAGGAACAGCCGGTGCCAACGAACTACACGCCGGGGCAGAAGATTCTGCTGGAGGACACGAGGCCAAAGTTCCAGTCAGATGTGTCGAAGGGTAGTGGGCAAGACGCTGTGTCGCTGAAGGAGGCGTGGAACCGCATCAGCAAGGAAGACTTCACGTTGGAGAGGCTCACATCGATTCCCTGCTTCAGGGATGCCGGGATGGTAGGGTTCAGCAGCATGTTTGTCACTGGTTCTGTTATCCTGCTATACCACAAGAATGTGACGAGGGCGCTCAATTGGGCGATGGGTGGTCTTATGCTGGGTTCAATTGTCGGGTGGGAACAGTGCAGGATGAAGCGCAAGAGGAGCTTCCAGGTTGCACAGATGGCCATGGAGACGGTTGCCAAGAAGGAGAAGCCAATGAAACATAAGGTAGAGCATGACCCAAAACTGCTAGACCAGTGGGAAGGACGCTCTGGAGTGAAACCTTCCGACAGTAAGCCCTGGTACAAGTTCTGGTAAGTTCGCAATATTGCTACAGATTCTAATAGTTGCCCTGATAACCATATATTCCGAGCACCTGCTGCTTCATGAGACTTGTAAATATAATAACAACTATAGTATAACAGCAAAATATAAGATGCGAAATTCAGGTGAGTGGGGAAAAGCTCACAATGAAATCAAAATTTGAACGCAAGCTTATTACTTGAGTTTTCCGCTCCGTTAAACCTCTATCTAATATATACGTTCTATATGAAGCTGTAAACCCATATGACTTTCAGTCTTGGTCTTCTACCTTCAAGGTGCCAAGTCCCAAAAGTACGTCTTCCGTGCTCCCGCCTTCATCGGGATCTTCCTTCCGTGTCGGGGGTAATGAGAAGGAGTTTTCTGCATAATCCTCCCCCTCTGTATCATCTCTACCCTGCGAGCTCTGGTCGACTATGTCATCTGCCATTGCTGGACTACGTTCTCCATTATTTATATTAGAATTATGTGCCTTCAAAGGGCTTATTGATCCGTCTCTGCTGCTCTTGCTTCGTACCTCTTCTCGACTCTTGTGAATATCTGCCGATGACAATGAATTATGTGTATTTGGCAATTCCGCTTGATCCTCGTTATTGGTGTCCTTGTTGAATGGATCATCGCCGATTGCTAGCAAATCGTCAAGGCCACCTCCAGCCCAACCTTTCCTGGCAATGTTTTCAGATATCTCCAGCTGAGCTCTTGACAGGGAAGATACTTTGTTAAGGGCTTTCCCGCAGGTTCTTTCCACCAGCCCATAAGAGTCTGCATAGTAATCGTGTTTGAGCGTTTCTATCTGGTCTAAGGTACCTTGTAAGTTCAACAGGCTCTCCCTATAGGATACCAAGTTCCTAATTTTCCTCTTTGCCAATTGTCTGTTGTGTTTTTCCTGCAGTTTCAATTTCATCGACTCGGACTTGCTTCTGGATTTGAACTCATTCTCAAGCGTCTTGCTCTTCAACTTGAAGTCGTCAATATCTCTCAAAAGGTCCTCGCCCAGGTATTCGTCTAGATAGTTCGCCATGATCATTTGGTGGTTCGCCACGAGGTAAAACAGTCCGCCTGCACTCAGTAGATTCTGAGCATCGCCGTCATTGCAGCCCTTCAGCCTTGCTATTTTCTCCAGAGACTGGGCCATGGAGTTTGCCTCCGCAGCCACTCTTCCCATGGCGTCTGCAAACCGCTGTGAGCTCTCGTGCAATTCCTGCAAGGTCTCCGTGGTCATCTTCACATCTCTTTTCGTCACCAGACTCTGGAGTTCACTCAGCGAACTGGTCCGGGATACAACACTAGAGGCCCGCCTGGAGTGTTGTGCATCGGGAGCAAGTCTCTTTACATCGCGACTAGTAACTGCATTGACATCTCGACTAGTGACCGCATTGACATCTCGACTAGTAACCGCATCGACATCTCGATTATTTCCCATATTGGCATCCTGACTAGTCATTGCACATGTATCACCACTTCTGCTGTCAGCCCGGCTCCCACCCTCATTGCTCGTGCCGTCAACCAAAGGATAAAACTCTGACAGGTGAGCAGCATACCGTCCCGGGGAGTGGAACGCACGGTCAGTCATATGCTCTGTAACCGTTCCCGTTCAGAATCGCGACCGGATAAATAAATAGTATGCAGCAGCTCTAGAGCACTCAAACAGACAGTTCCTGACCTATCCTTGAACTTGCTTCTTAGCGTGACTCCCAATCTCCACTACGTATAAATAAAGGGAAAGAAGCCCTTGCAAACTCTGCACGCGACGATGGGTGGAGGAGGGGGTGCTTATTTCGCCTAATACCAACTCTCAGTGACACCTAACACAGTTGTCCTGCTTCTATGCCACCAAAGACACTTGGGACGAGAGCAGACACAGCCTTTTATGGCACGCACACAGGCCCAGCAACCGTTTTCTTTTGTAATTGGCAAAAATGGGTTGTTCAAAGCTCAGAAAACCCATCTTAGGCCCATAAGAAAAAAATATAAAAAGTTGAAGAGCTTTGCCAGGTGTGATATTTCGGGGGGGAAGATTGGGTAATATCTGGGCACCAACGAGCACTATCGACTGGATTTTGGATCCCAAGAAGAGCAAGGAAGGTCTTGTTAGAGCAGTAGTGGTTTTTTGAGACATGGATGCGGAGACGGAGGCGCTTTCGAAGGAATTTGAAGGAGTGTTGGAGGAGCTGACGTTTAACTCCCGGCCGATCATCACGACGCTTACGCGGCTCGCAGAGGAGAATATCTCGTGTGCGCAGTATTTCGTAGATGCTATAGAAGTTAGGATTGAGAAATGCAAGCCAAGTCAGAAGCTGTATGCTTTCTACGCTATGGACTCCATTTGCAAGAATGCAGGCAGTCCGTACACGATATACTTCAGCAGGAACCTGCCGAATCTTTACAGAAAGACGTACTTACTGGTTGATAACCAAACCCGGACTAAACTCATACGTATGTTTAAGACGTGGATCGAGCCTAACCAGTCGACCGGGGGGTCGACGTTTCTATTCGAGAAGACAGCTCTAGACAAGATTGAGCAGTTCTTGATCAAGGCTAGTGCACTGCATCAAAAAAACCTTGAGTCACAGTTGCCCAAACCAACAGTTCCCCTCTTGCTCAAGGAAATAGACAAGCTAACCTACATAACCAACGAGAGACTCAAAGACCAACCAGGAGACGATAAGTTGCAGAAAAAGCAGATGGTATTGCATCAGTTGAAGAAAGAATTACAAAGGGAGAAACTAACACCCACAGCATTGAAGCAGGTGCAAATGCAATTGCGTAATATATTTGCCCAGGATTACCAAAAGTTACAGGATAAGTTGAGACTTCAGCAGCAAAAGCAACATCAAGAGCAATTATATCATCAGCAGCAACAGCCTATTGAGGAAACAGACCCTGTTCACTCCACCCATTCAAATGGTCTCAATTCTATTCCTCTCTTTGGTGATAGTATGGGTTCCTCCCTGTTTGGTGATTCTGGCTCTTTGTTCTCGACACCAGATTTTGTGGAAAATGAGGCGCAATTAAACAGCAAGACATCAAGATTAAAAAGTCTCTACGAGGACCTGAATTCATATGGTTTACTATACAAGCCTCCAAAAGAATCAATAGTTACGTTATATAGCAAGTTATCAGGAGAGACAGGGGACGCTGAGACCGACAAGAAAATCAAAGAGATTGAACAATTGAGAAAAATACCGGTTCCCTCTGTATTACAGGGCATTATTCTCGACTGTAAAGCTCATTTTGCTACTTCTAATGTAGACCTCCTGAATAATCCTAGTTTACAATTGACACAAGGTAATTTGCTCAACGATAATCCCACTGTAGATAACAGGCTGAAGCATCTACTGTATCGTTCAAAACCGAATAAATGTTTATCCTGTGGGAAAAGATTTGGTAACTCGATGGAAGATAAAAGAGCAGAATCAGATCACCTAGATTGGCACTTTAGAATTAACACCAGGATGAAGGGTTCTCGAGCTAGTAATAATCCTTTTACTGCCAGTGGTACATCCACAACTCAAAAAAATATCCAGTCTAGGAATTGGTATTTAGATGATGACACATGGTCTAAATTTAATGACGATGAAATTGTATCGCCTAATAAAAATGTCGAATCAACTAAATCTACTAAAGATCAAAGAAATAATCAAGAAAAAGGAAATCAAAGTTACTCTGGATTGCATTCAAATGAATCAAATATTGAAGAGTTGGTAGATGTAGGTAGTTTGCAAAAAAAATTTGTTGTTGTTCCAGAGTCATCAGAGGACATGTCGTTTCAATGTCCCGTTTGTAAGGAAACTGTTGGAAGTGTTTTTGACGAGGAAAGTGGTGAATGGGTGTGGAAGAACACTATCCGTGTGAATAATAAATATCTTCATGCAACCTGTTATTACGAAGCTGCTAAATCTCGCGATAATAGTGCTGGGATCTCTGTTGATCTGGATAACCTCAAACAACTACTTAAATAGACCATTGCTGTGAAAGCATATTTGAATATAGATATATAGCCCTTTTGCATTATTAAAGTATCAAGCATTTCTAAAAGGAGATATGTTATGAACAACGTAACATGTATGAGAGATATTGAATAACATGTATAAGAGATAATGAATTTAATGTAAGAGCTGTGAAATAATATATTTTCATCAATGGTGCTCTTCTATTACAATTAAACACGATAATTATACTATTAAAACTATTTGACACGCTACATTTTTGCTTATTATTTCATTTTCTTGTTAAAATCGATAGAAAGCGCTAAGCACAATATGAGCTGGTTAAGCTATATACCTTCGTTTCTTTGGTAGTTGATGAATTGAGACTCAAGCTTAGAACATTTTTCACGTAGTTCATCTAATTCTCTCTCTTTAACCTGTAACCTTCCTTTGTAAGATACAGACCTTGCTTCACTTGTCAGTAGTTTATCAGTAAGTCCCTTAATAATTGCTCTGTACATGTTTTCATCAGAATTACCGGTTTTTGTTATAGGATCGGTTTGTGTTGATGAATTTGAGCTTTCAACCTTCTTGTTGTTATTCATCTGTTGAATAAATGTGGAAGTTTGTGGTTGAGAGGCAGCGAGAAAACCATTCGGTAGAAAAGCTGGATTATTGTTTTTGAAACTACCATATTCCATCGTGCTCAATAGTGCTGGTGTAGATGATGGACGGTATGTATTTGGTGATACTTCCGAGTTTTCAGTGAAGCTCTTTGAAATACTATTAACATGATTTGAGTCATTGAAATTTTCTGAAATATCAGTTTCAAGGGGCAGCAAGCTGTTAGCATTGCTGTTATCCTTATATCTATCCTCACGATTACCAATAGAAGTACTATATTCTGGTTTTGAACTTCCAGATGGGCGGTTCTGTAAAGTCTGGAAATCATTCGGCTTGTCAGTATTATCTGCAAAAGACTGAGAACCCGAAAATTGCTCCTTTGGTTCAGATAAGTTCTCCTTGTTGATAGTTGTTGATTCCCAAGTCAAGTTCTTGGCTCCTAGCTTCTTCAAGAATTTGGTTGCTTTGGGTAAAGACCACACTCTTACGTTTTTCGGGCTTTTTTCTATCTTATTTTTGAGCAAGTCCCAACTAGACAACGGAGAAGTTTCATCCACAATTTTGATCACAATATCTACATCAGTAGTAAATTCTCTTAGTAAGTTAACTTTAAATTGAGTAATAAGAGAAAATAAGAGAAACGCGACTTCAGGGTTCATAAATTGATCTTCAGCAGTTGAAAAAATAAAAACATTTGCCGACCTCAAACTCTTGATCCACATGTCTTTCCATTCCTGTTTTGAGAGATTAAATTTTGTTCTTCCTTCAGCCGATATTGTTGCATCATCTAAAACATTCACAGCAGGATCATAATAGTGCGACCTCACTGCATTTCCAGGAGTTTTTAAAAATTTGAAATTTTCCTCTTCTGAAACTAGTTTATCATACTTATGTATCTGCTGATAGTGGAAAGCATAAGAGGTTTGATAGTTATCCACTGAACAGATGTCATTGGTCACACTTACATCTGGACTCTTTTGAAATGGTTGATGGGTTGGCATTGTTTTCATTATAACATCAAGAATAGTAGATCTGTTGTATATTCTTCGAGAGTTTAAAAACTGATTGACTTCCATATGAAGAAATCGATCTGTATTCTTTTTTTCACTAGCGAAATCAATAGTGGTCAATAAATCAGGAGATTGAGATGATAAAATATCATCTTGTTCTGGATCACGGAATTCTCTAACTGAGTCTTTCAAATTTTGTGGGCTTTTATCAAAGCCTGTGGATTCTCTATCGGAAGAAGAGGAAGGTGCCGACTCTTCATCTGAAACATAAATAACATGCATTTTTCCTGAATTATCAGATTTTTGTTGTCTAGCCTCTGCAGGACCAGAAAACGAATCTTCAACAACGACTGCTCTAAGTTGTTGAAAAGGTCTTGATGCTAGTCTTCTATTAAGTTCTCTGTTTTTTTCATAAGTTTCAGACTTGCTTGTTGGTCGATAATTTATTGGCTTTGTAGCTTTGCTGTTAGATGATGGATTTTTTAAATCCTCAGGTAATGTGGCCACGTTTTCATGATTTTGAAAAGATTCACTGGAATTTAACGATTGTTCGAAGGTATTTTCAACATGAGCTGTGTTTGGATCCTCTTCTGCAGATGAAACATTTGGTTTTGAAGGAATACTTGGTTGAATAGTAGCCGGATTTTTGGAAGTCAGTGGCTGGCTAGCAATCACTTTATTATCGCCATTTAGAGATTCGTCATTTCCATATATTGATCCATTTTCACTTATAATATTGATTTTGCGTTCCTCTGTTCTTTTATGATTACCAAGTGGCTGTTGAGTTGGTTTGGGCTCTGATGCTCCTGAAGAATCGCCGATATCTTCTGAGGTTTTGGTTGAAGTATCTTTACCTGCTATAATATCGTCTGATAAGTGTTGGTTGTCTGTGGTACTGATTTTCCTGCTTGATTTGTTTTTGGAAAATTCAATCAAAGATAACTCTGAATTATCAAAATCACTACTATGACCATCATCTGGTTCTGTTGATATTTTTTCCATCGATTTTTCAGTAGCTGTGTTTCTTGGAAGTGAAGCATTTGTATTTCTTACAATGGACATCAAATATTCTGAATCTGAGTCACTTAAAGAATCTTCTTTATCGTTACCTTGTGCTGATGTTAAAGTAGCCTCTTGTTTATGTGCTGCTTTGGTCTCGGTACTGCTAGTGTCTGTTTTGGGTATATCGATGGAATTAGGAATATTGGTTGAATCAAAATTATTCTCCTTTACTGTATCAGTTCGATCAATTTTTGACACTGGATCATTGCTAATATTTATACTTCGAGGATCTTTCACATTATCTTTATCAGTCTGGATATGGAAGGGCTTTTGTATATCATCTGGGTTCCCTCTCATTAAATGTTCATTGTTTTTCACAGTTATGCTGGTGCTACTCAGAGGTGCTTGGTCATCAAGTTCAGAATTACTTGATAAATCAACATTATTTTCGTTTCTGCTCGAATATTGATTGTGTACAACAGTATTTTCAGTCAATAGCTTGAATAAATTCTTAACATTATCTTCGTGATTTTGGCTGTTATCAGTTTTTTGGTCTGCAATTTCAGCTATTGCTGTGTTATCCTGGATTTTGTGGGAGTTGACTGTATTATTGCTATTATTTTCATCATTTCGAATAGTAATTTCTAGAGTTGGCCCAAGGTTTTGCCCATATGGTTTCTCCTCAGTGCTTTCATTAAGTTGACTATCTCTCAAGTTAGCACCTGTAGTTGTTACTGGACTAGAGTTTTCTAACCTGTTAGGATATTTTATCTTCTTTCTCTCAGGATACATTTGCATTATTTTACCGGTTGGATTAGCCTCCTGTACATCATCAGGCGTTAGAGGTCTCTTAGACGTGATTATTGGAAATGAAGTCCTACCGGTTTTATCATCATCTCTGTTAGTTTTATCACCATCTCTATTAGTTTTTTCATCACCTCTGTTAGTTTTATCATCATCTCTGTTAGTTGTATCGTCCGATGATATCACACTGCCGACAAGCAATTTTTTGACATCAGTGAGAAAAGAGCCATTTAATTTTTGTACACCATTGAGCTTTCTCATTGGTGCTGCATTGATACTTGAATTTGTTAAGCCATATGTATCAGTGAGGGTCTGGTGTGTCTGTTCTGTTGTAAGTCTTGGATAAAAAATTTCATTATCTCGTTCAAATTTAGTTTCTCTCTTCATTGGAGAATGGATTGAGCTTTCTGTCGATTGTTTGGTCTTATCACTTTCATTTATAGTTTGTTGTTTTCTGAAAGAGTTTCGAATATCGTTGCTTGGGGCAGTTCTAACTATCGTTGTTTTAGGAAGGCTACCTTTTTCGAATCCCTCAATGGTTCTTTGATATGAGGGAGGTGTACTCATACGATCGGCAAAATTATTGTTTGGTGATTGCTTCGATCGGAGCAGTGATAACAATTTCAAATTCCCTTGATCGTTGGCTTTTCTGAATAAGTTTGATCCACTCCGAAGAACTTGGTCATCGGAACTATTTCTGCCATATATTTGATTCGAGGTGTCATTTTGATAGAAACTGCTACCTTTGTTAATTGATCCTGTTTTCCTGTCCAAAGAAGTGGTGGAGAATTTATTCAATTTTGAATTATCAGGAGCTTTTGAAAGCTTTCTTGTAACATTTCCAGATCCTTTACTATATCTGACCAACGGAATTAGAGGTGGTTTCCTGTTCCTGTACTGATAATGCGCATTATTTGTGAGTGCCTGATTCTGTGAATTACTTTCATGATGGTTGGTATACAAGAGACCATTGAGTCTATGGTTCACAGTACCATTATTAATCAGATTATTGTCATTATTTTGGACTCTAGAATAATTGGCAGGGAATTCCTTTTCACTGTTATTGAAGTCCGAAGTCTTATGGATGGTACGGTATTGGGCTAGGCTTATCTTGCCCTTTGAGAATTGTTTTGAGTTATCTTGAGGCATTCTATTTTGGCTGTTCTCTATTTTATCTTCCTCTTCATCTCCACCTCCTCCATCGCTTGATTCAGTTACCTTGGGCAACATTTTGATCGGAGGATTGTAAATGGAATACAATTTATCTATGGTTTTATCCTCAATGAATATTAATATCGCTAAAAGTTTTGTTTACAGGAACTATAGTTTGTCAGGGATCCATGCAGTCGCGTTGGCGACTTTGGTTATGCTTGTCTATGCCTTTTGAGAGACAATATCCAGTATGCCTCTCTATCAACAAGGAAAAAATTAATCTTTGATATTGCAATTTTTTTGTGTTTTTCAAACCACACTGAAGGCACTAATAAAAACAAAAAATAAAGAAATAAAAAAAGTTAGGGCACGCTATATGATCTTGCGGCCGTTTAACATCTGTAAGATCTGTGTTTAGTTTTCTTCGGGTGTCCAGTAAATGATACAAAATTCGGGCTAAACATGGAGAGAAAATCCGCTCCCGTCGTGATTTTTGAAACTTGTATCATCACGTTGCAAGTGGATGTTGACGTGACAATGACCATTCATGAACGTTAATATTTTGTATTCACCTAAAGATAAATATGTAGTCTGTTTGATTGATCTGAGATGGAATAAACATTTAGAATTGTAGCTCAAGTTTTTTTCTTCTTCTCTTGTTGAGGATACTCATTTCTGATACTGATAGTATTATTTTAAGAAAGCAGTAGCCATGCTTTTCATTCATTTTGATCCAAGATGCCTTCTCAAACAATGAAGTTCACCACTTTTGATGTGAGAGTCCAATGCAATTTTTTTGATTTCCTGTGCAATTAGAAATTCTTGAATAATCCTTTTTTGTATTTATACTCTGCGCCCAATTTCTTTTTATCCTTATTATCACTTTTCTATATGTAAATACTAGAACTGAATAAGAAAACGTGAAGGAATGTTGTACTTTTATTAATAAGATAACATGGGCTTAAAAGTGGTCCAATGATGTGACAAAGAAATGTCTTTTCTTAGTTTAAATAATATTCAGAAAGTGATAATTGTGTTTTTAAAGCTTGAGCATTTATGAAAATCGGCGGACGAAATTTAATAATTGTTGGATCATCCCAATGGTCCATAAATCAGTGGTTGACAGGTATAAATATGCTTCAAGTATATTATCCAGTATCTTATAAGGTAGTAGACAATAAATGAAGATTACAGAATATTTTATAGTCAAATGGACAAGTGATACCGAAAAGAAGGAAACCAATTTTTGTGCAAATTCAATAAAATTATCAAAAAATATAATGAAGATCCAAGAAAAAAGAACTAGAATTCTTGAGAACACTTTGAATGTCTCAGAAATAGTGTATAATTAGTCCCACTTGGTTAAAGTTCAAACAGTTGAATAAACAAGGCCGGTTCTAAAAGTCAATTCACCCAACTAAGGAATTGAATATTGTGATTGGGGGACAACTGAAAAATAAGCGTGACGAAAATTGGAATTAGGAATAAGTGAGTCTAAAATTATATTATAGAAAGAAATTCACACAAAATAAAAAAGTGCAGAATATTTTCATGGGAAAATCCTGGACTTTTGGATTTTGGATCCTGTATTTATACAAATTTCTGAAGAGGGCAAGGATCTTTTTTCTTTGCCGCCGGCGAGTGCATGTCCTCCCCCCAGCCTCTTCCATCCATGCGCGGTTACTGAAACATGACACTTTTGGTAGAGAATACCCAGTAGAACTACACTTTTGTTGAAAAAAATCTGAGATCTGGCAGCAAGGGAGTGTGGGATGTGCGGTGTTTTTCTCAGATATGGTGTTGTTGTTAGACTTTCCAATTTACCCCGCACTCGCAGCTTTGGGACAGCTAAAGGTTCTAAAAACAGAATAAAATATTTTTTCTGAACTGGGCATGCAGAGAGATGAGGGAAGGATCATACCGAGGAAGCTAAGGCTTGTGAGGCAAGAAAATAGCCGCCCAGTTTTAGAGTTGCACCGACTGAGAACAGACATACCTCTTTCAAGTGGAGGTTTACATGTCTATACGGTCCGTACTGTGGTTTTGGTTAAGTTGGAGTACTGTTAGCAAGGCCGGTGGAATTAAGACATACAAAGTGTTTTGATGATTGCGCCTCTCATATTTTATTAATTGACCCTCAACACGCTATCGGGTGGGTAACAATGTGTAAAATGAATGTATTAAATTAGAAAACATAAATAACTATCAATAGTTGTTGTTATTTGACATTGAAATAAAAACTCAGATTGATAAGAAAGGATTGTGTTTAGTGACATAAGAATGTTAATCTTCATATACATAACGTTAATTGTGAGTATTTATTATTGGGTACGATCCGGTTATTCCGTTTTTCGTGCGGGGTGGGGGTTGTATAAGTAGTCCTGTGAGATTTAGTTGTAAATAACAAAGTTTACTTTCTTTATTAAACTTGTAACATCAATTTATAAATACATTAAATAAGGGATTTGAACCAAAAAAAATTTTTGCTGCTGGTTTTGGTCTGAAAAAAAATTGGTTATTCCCATTTCCCATTCATTCAAAATTCCTTCTGCACTTGCTGAGTGTTCTTCATAAGGCTGTGTTATACACCACCATTTTTCTTTGTGTTTCATAGCGTTTAGTTCTTACCTAGACACTTTAGGATTGCGGACCAGACGGTTTCTGGGGCTTGAGAGGCGTCGACACCAGCCCAGATGCCGGTCTTCTTGTAGAATTCGACGATTGGTTCGGTTTGGTCGTGGTATGCACCCAATCTCTTCTTCAAAGCTTCTTCGTTGTCGTCAGATCTTTGGACCAATGGTTCGCCAGTGACGTCGTCCTTCATGTCTTCCTTTGGAGGGTTGAAGAGCTTGTGGTAGGATCTGCCGGAGGCTGGGTGGATCAGTCTACCGGTGATTCTTGCGACCAAAAGCTCGTCGTCGATCTTCAATTCAACAGCCTTTTCCAATGGGGTGCCTCTTTCAGCCAACATCTTGTCCAACTTTTCGGCTTGTGGGATGGTTCTTGGGAAACCGTCCAAGATGAACCCGCTCTTGCAAGCTGGGTTGTTGGTCAATTCGTCCTTGATCATGTTGACCATAATGTCATCTGAGACCAGACCACCTTGGTCCATGATAGCCTTGGCTTGCTTACCCAATTCGGTACCCTTGGCGATTTGGGATCTCAACATGTCACCGGTGGCCAAGTGAGCGGCATTGAACTTCTCGACCAAGTTTGGTGCCTGGGTACCCTTACCGGCACCTGGTGGGCCAATCAAGACCATTCTAATAGATTCGGAAGAAGACATTGTATTTTTATTCGGTTCAATGTATTTAAAGACAAGCTATTTGGCTTCTTGTTTTCTTTGATATGTCCAGGGAAAAGGATATAAGTAATCGAAAACTCAAAAGAACTTGGATAAAAGATAAGAATAATTACAAAATACTAATAAAATTGAATGAAAAAAAAAAATCAAGAACAAGTGCAAAGCCAAACAAAGGAAAATAACGGAAAGTAAAACAACGGTGCTTAGAAATAGAAAGCTCTAGCAGGACTTTATTACTCTTTCTACCAACTATATATATGGGTTGAGCTGTATTATGTTGTGCAGTTAGTTTATTGAAACCAGTCCTGCTGAGGTTAAAGTGTTGGGTGGAGGAATTGTCTTTCTCTTCGCCCAGTTTTTGACGCTTTCCAATTGGTGCAGAAGAGCCAGGACGAAGAAAGAAAAAAATTGAGCGTGAGAGCGAGCGAAGAGCGAGCCCGCATGCACAACAAACTAAGCTGCCCTCTCTTTATCTCAACGTCACTTCACTTCACTTCACTTCACTTCGGAATCTCGAGAAAGAAATGCAGTTTTTCATTTTGAAGAACCGTACTCTTAAGCATCCCCGGGGAGCGAAGGAAAAGGAGCTTTCGCTGTCTGTCTCTCTCGTCTGCGCTCTCTGCTTCTCCGTGTTCTGGCTCCCGGTCTCTCCCTCTCCCTCTCCCTCTCCCTCTCCCTCTCCCTCTCTCTATCTTCTGCCGTTGTGTGCTGCGATACCACCTTCGGACCCACGGATCGCCGAACGGGCGAACGCTTCTCGGGCCGTGGCGAGAGCGAGAGCGAGAGTGGGCGCGTGCAGAACCCGCAGTAAAAAGTGGAAAATAACGAAGAAAGACAAGAGAGAGCGAGGAAGCGGGCGGTCCCTGCACTCGATCTACTCCAGAAAAAAATAACACGTGCTCAGAAAAGAACGCAGGGGTTGCCGGCCAACCGCGCCTGTAACGGGAAAAAAAAATGAAAAAAAAAAAAAAAAAGAGAGCTGGAAGCACCCAGAGGAACGGCAGAGGGAGAGAGAGAAAAGTGCAGCAGTACGATGCAGACACACAGAGAGTAGAGGGCTACAGCAAGCGCCGGCAGAGCGGGTGGACAGCATACAAGCGAGTTTGACGCCGACCAGGGCACAGATAAAGAAACGGTGTAGGAGACATGATACAATGTACTACAGTTCTAATGTATGCATGCAGATCTTTCTGTCAATCTGTAGGAGAATCTTGTAATCACATAGATACGCAAAAAACAATCACTTATTGTAGCTTGGCCGTTGGTGATAAAGAGAACAAGGTTAAGGACCGTAGATGTATTGAATATTCTCGATACAACTAGGAAGCGGATGATTTTACATGCACTTAAATTGATCTACCCTCGGACCTGTTTCTCGAAAGACATAATATTTCCATTTCGTCTGGAATTATAATGAACGTGAATGATTTATCCTCACCTTCTCTGCTGTCTCTGTCATGAGGTATTCCCTAGTCAATCTTAACAAATGGTTGGCATATTCCCAGCACACAATGAGGGAGGGGCATGAGTATGTGTTTGCATTGAAATTACCTTTTTGATTTGATACTTGCATTGAAAAGAGACTTGAAGAAAAAAAAATATGATTGTAATGTAATAATAAAATCGATATAGTACATACTTTTCTCAATAAGAGAAAAAATAAAGGTAAAAAAGTAGGTTAATAACAAAATAAAACCCTTGCTGCAATGAAATTCAGCAAACTTTTTCTAAATAGTAAACATGAATGGAAAAGAAAAATATAATTAGTACCCCGGCCCCAAATTTATTATTGGGAACTAAATGAAAAATTAAAAGAATTGAAACATTAGAAAATATAATTCAATAATGATTTTATAATTCTTGAGAAGCAGAAGGCTTGGCAGACTTCTTTGGCAACAAGTTTTGGTGAATGTTTGGCAAGACACCACCTTGAGCAATGGTGACGTTACCTAGCAACTTGTTCAATTCGTCATCATTTCTGATGGCCAATTGCAAATGTCTTGGGATAATTCTACTCTTCTTGTTGTCTCTAGCAGCGTTACCAGCCAATTCTAGAATTTCGGCAGCCAAGTATTCTAGAACAGCAGTTAGGTAAACTGGGGCACCGGAACCAATTCTTTGAGCGTAGTTACCACGTCTCAATAGTCTGTGAACTCTACCGACTGGGAATGTTAGACCAGCCTTAGCAGATCTGGTTTGAGAAGCCTTAGCAGCAGAACCAGCTTTACCACCTTTTCCTCCGGACATTTTTTTGATTGTATATGTAGTTGTAGTTGTAGATAGAATAAAAACGATGTATTCGATGTTTTCTTATCCAACAATTAGAAGTGAAAGTAAACTGTCAAAAAAGAAGTGCAATATGAAATATGATAAGACTACAACAAAAAAACATGAAATAGACATAAGCTTTGAGATTAGATTGGCCTCTTATTTATATGTTTTACAAAAACACTCGGGATAAGTGCAACCTAGCAAGTAATCGTCTAAACAAAGAAACATCACGGTGTAGCTCTGTCTTTCTAAAGAGAATACGCCTCCTCCTCCCCCTTGTTCCTACTGTACAGCGATTAATCACAAAATAAGTTCCTTACTAACTATCTTCATCACAACTAAGCATAAGAGACAATACTTTCTTTTTTTGTAATTTTAGTAGTGTTGTCAACTTGTTGAATCCCCACAGGATAGTCTAAGAGTTGTAGTGCAAACACACCACACGCCTTCTAAGAACAAACATTTATGTTGCTTTTGCGCTACAGTGTTCTACTAACGAATATCGGCCCCCTCCCCTCCCCCTCATTCCCATTTCTTCACATTAACTGGCCATAGTAAAGTGTGAAAAAACTGGTACACCTTCTATTGTCGCGAAATCGATGAGAAGAATCATATACATGGTGTCCCACATTTTTCCCTCCATCGCGCGAACGTATCTTTTTTTTCTCCCTCTCTCAGACGTCGTGGAGCACCCTACGTCTGTTTCAGTGGAAACACGATCATGTAAAGAAAAACAAAAATTATTACTTTGCACGGTCTACCACCTCCCCACACCCTACACTGTAGGCTTCGCTTTGCCGTTCCGCCAAAGCATTTTGTTGTTTATCTACTAGCTATTCTGTGGCTACAGGGCAGGAAGTGTAGAAAAAAAACATCTTTTCTTTTGCTGTCAGACACAAATCTTGTGTACCCAGTTTTTCGCACCTCAGGGCAGACGAATATTCATAATAAACGCGAAGTTTCTGGTACGCCTGTCTATGTGATTCTTTTGATCAAAGCAAGTATGGTAGTTCAATCCTCATAATAATCTACTATTGATCAAAGGGGAAAAGAGAACGGGGGCGGTGGCAAACTCGGCATGGATCAATATGTTTTTCTTAGACCGTACTGCAGAAAGAGACCTTCCAATATGACGAGCCGATAATCCAAAATGATGCATGTGGAGGAGGGGTGGGAAGTATTGTGCATTTCTGTAAGCACTATGTTACTTTGTAGAATAAACCATCTTTAGAACTACTTCTTTGATTCAGGTTTTGTTTACACCAGAACTAAAAAAAAAGATATATAAGGACATAAAGTGTTTAACATTTTTCCTTGGTTGTCGATAAGGGTTTATTGTTCGTTTCCTATATTTTTTCTTTCCAAATAATATCTTTCTCTTGTTGATTATAGAATACCAATAGTAAACTTAACTATACCAACAAACAAAAACTACTAAATACAAAATGTCCGCCAAAGCTGAAAAGAAGCCTGCCTCCAAGGCCCCTGCTGAGAAGAAGCCAGCTGCTAAGAAGACCGCTCCATCTGCTGATGGTAAGAAGAGAACCAAGGCCAGAAAGGAGACCTACTCTTCTTACATCTACAAGGTTTTGAAGCAAACTCACCCAGACACCGGTATTTCTCAAAAGTCTATGTCCATTCTAAACTCTTTCGTTAACGATATCTTCGAGAGAATTGCCTCTGAAGCTTCCAAGTTGGCTGCTTACAACAAGAAGTCTACTATCTCAGCCAGAGAAATCCAAACTGCTGTTAGATTGATCTTGCCAGGTGAGTTGGCTAAGCACGCTGTCTCTGAAGGTACTAGAGCTGTTACCAAGTACTCTTCTTCTACGCAAGCTTAAGCATAACGAATGACTTCTAATAATATGAAAAATTTTCTCAATGAATTGGTGTGAGGTTCCCTTTTACTGGATCGAACTTGATTACCTGTTGTTAACCTTTTGATTAAATCGTTTCCACGATTTAAGTTTGTGCTATAACTCTGAATTCCATCGAGAATGGAATTCACTAAACACAATATGGTATCATCTTCTTTACAAGCATCTTTTCCGCCAATCATTGCAGTTTTTTCTTCTTATTTTTATTTCTATTCTGATTGCTGCAGTATTCTATTTTCTCCTAAAACATTCAATTCTATTATTAATGTGATTTGATGACAACAATAATAAAAAAAATCATTCTGGGTAAATTTTGAGAATTACAATAAGAGATTCTCTTATGATAAATTCCTCAACGGGTTAGTAAATATTTTAAATTTACATATATTTTTTTTAATTCAAGTAAATATGTAATAGTGCATATTTACAATGTATAATAGCAAACAATAATCATTTTTTTCAAAGTACATCAAATAAATCTAAAATGTTCCGAAATTAGAAGGAGATATTGGAGAGCTACTACCGAGTCATTGAAATTGCTAGATTATTTACGGAAATGGTGTGAATAAATGCTGAAATTATATTATCTTTCCACGACAAATTATTGCGTCTCAAAGTAAAATACACTAACATATAACTACTGAGCCAGAAACTAAACATTAAATATTGGAAAGAAAAATAAACATATATTCTCACTTTATCAAGAAATCGGTCATATGATCATACATTCCGTATCACTATAGTATATAGTAAATTATTGCAATTATTATTATCAAGCTTTACAAAGAACAAGGTCTTAAGAGAAAACCAGTTTTTATTGTTCCAATAATGGAACTTGAATGAAAGCAAGGTGCCCAACATTACGGATAAGTCCCAATTTGCTCGCATTTAACAGTCAATTAGGGGTGAATCAAAAAAAGTCACAACTACAAAAAAAAATACGAAGATTTCATCATCAATATGCTTCAGAAACTAAAAGATAGTTTGAATTCCTGTAGCGATTCATATCAGAAAGACCTTTGTTGATAAATTACTTGGTAGTCCCGATTTTGCTTACAACAGGAAGCGATACGCGTAAGTTCACCCTGCTCTTAGGAACTTTTTCTTTCAGGCGGACTTTCGTAATTTTGACGCGTTTTGCGATGAGCTTCGGTATATGGACAATCCAAAAATTCTAAAAAAGGTACTCAATAAAAACTTTAGACAGTTCAAGACAGAATATAGATACTGTGAACTTGTATAATTAACTGCGGTTGAAATTCATTTGAATTTTTTGGTTCCTGTGTTTGTGAAATATCGGAATAACAATCTTGAAGTGACAAGTGCAATGGGTATCAAAGGTCTAAACTCAATTATATCGGAGCATGTTCCGACAGCTATCAGGAAAAGTGACATCAAGGCATTTTTTGGTCGCAAAGTTGCAATTGATGCCTCTATGTCATTATACCAGTTTTTGATTGCGGTACGACAACAAGATGGTGGACAGTTAACCAATGAATCTGGTGAAACTACATCACATCTTATGGGTATGTTTTATAGAACGCTGAGAATGATCGACAACGGTATCAAGCCATGTTATGTTTTTGATGGTAAGCCACCTGTGCTAAAGTCACACGAATTAGACAAAAGAACCTCTAGAAGAGAGGAGACTGAAAAGAAATTAGCTGAAGCTACTGACGAAGCCGAAAAGATCAAGCATGAAAGAAGATTAGTGAAGGTCTCTAAAGAACACAACGATGAGGCCAAGAAGCTACTTGAATTAATGGGCATACCGTTTGTGAACGCACCTGCTGAAGCAGAGGCACAATGCGCTGAACTTGCCAAGAAGGGAAAAGTATATGCTGCAGCAAGTGAAGATATGGACACATTATGCTACAGAACACCGTATTTACTCAGACATTTGACTTTTTCCGAAGCAAGGAAGGAACCCATTCACGAAATTAATACAGAGACTGTGTTGCAAGGACTTGAATTGACATTGGAACAATTCATCGACTTGGGTATCATGCTAGGGTGTGACTATTGTGATAGCATCAAGGGTGTTGGCCCTGTTACTGCCCTGAAGTTGATGAAGGAGCATGGTTCATTAGAAAAGATTGTAGAGTATATTGAATCAGGAGATGCAAATAATAAATGGAAAGTCCCGGAAAACTGGCCATTCAAAGAAGCGAGGGAGCTATTCCTACAGCCTGATGTAATTGACGGTGATCAGATCAATCTAAAATGGAACCCTCCTAATGAAGAAGAACTTATCAAATATCTATGTCATGAGAAGAAGTTTAGTGAAGAAAGGGTTAGATCAGGTATCAAGAGATTACAGAAAGGTCTCAAGTCAGGTGTCCAAGGCCGACTAGATGGATTTTTCAAAGTAGTTCCGAAGACGAAAGAGCAGTTGCAAGCTGCAGCTGATAAGGCTAAATTGGCAAAGAAGAATGCAAAGAATAAGGGAAAAGTCTCAAAGAAAAGGTAAGGACAGCAATGGATTAGGCACCTTCGATGGTGATAAATAACTATGGTATTCTTCTCTACGAAAAATTACTAACTTTATAAATTTATAGCTGCATTATTCAGTCAAAAGGACAATGTATCATTACATTACATGTTTGTGCAGTACATTGAACGTATAATCGTGAGCAGAACTTGGATTTACCGGACCAAGCGCATTAATTTTTTTTTTCACCATATATTGTTTCTTAAATAAGGGCATCGCCCGCAGAAGAAAGTGTGAAATCGACCGAGCGAGCGATTTGAATCACAGCAAGATTATCAGGAAAAAATCTTCGAATAAACTGTCTGTGAATATCTAATTTGAAGTGTACAGGAGCACGAGCGTATATAGGTTATCTGGAGCGACTCTAGACTTTGATATTTGCAGTTAGTTCTACAATTTTTCCTAATTTTCTGCACAGCAATTCACATCTGTACAAAACGATTCGATTCATGAGCACTTTCGTTAGGTCAACTGCATCGAAATATAAATTTGGTGCCCACATGTCTGGTGCTGGGGGCATATCAAACAGTGTTACCAATGCCTTCAACACTGGTTGCAACTCCTTTGCCATGTTTTTAAAATCGCCAAGAAAATGGGTCTCACCTGCCTTCACTCAAGAAGAGATTAATAAGTTCAAAGAGAACTGCGAAAAGTACGGCTTTGACCCCTTGACAGATATATTACCACATGGTCAATATTTTATCAACCTAGCAAATCCTGAAGTGGACAAGGCAGAGAAGAGTTACAACTCTTTTATTGATGACCTTACGAGGTGTGAACAGCTGGGTGTTGGACTATACAACTTCCACCCGGGGTCTAGTTTGAAAGGAGATCATGAGGAACAACTGAAACAACTTGCATCTTATGTTAACCGGGCCATAAAAGAGACCAAGTTTGTTAAAATTGTGCTTGAAAATATGGCAGGCACAGGAAATCTTGTTGGAAGTAATCTAGCAGATCTGAGGAAGGTTATTGATCTAGTGGAGGACAAGTCGCGCATAGGAGTCTGCATAGACACTTGCCATACATATGCGGCTGGTTATGATATCGAGTCGAAAGAAAGTTTTGATAAGTTTTGGAAGGATTTTGACAACATAATTGGTTTCAAGTATCTGGCAGCCGTCCATTTGAATGACTCCAAGGCTCCGCTAGGTGCCAACAGAGACTTGCATGAGAAGTTAGGCGAAGGGTACCTTGGACTTGAGTTTTTCAGAAACTTAGCTCATTATGATCATTTGAAAGGGATACCAATTGTTTTAGAGACCCCTCAACCAAATGATGCCGGATATGGAGAAGAAATTAAGCTGTTGGAATGGCTTGAAACAATTGAAGATGATGACACCGAAAAGTTACAAGAAATGACTGACAAGAACATCAAACTGCAAAAGGCCGGCGAGAAGTCAAGGAAAGAACAACTAGCGAAGTTTGAAGTGAAGCAGAAGAAAACTCCCAAAAGAAAGGCTGCCGGTGCCGGGGACATAACAAAGATGATGAAGAAAGCCAAGAAATAAACTCAATTTTATACTGACTGTACAATCATCAACAAAGACATCAGAAAATGAAATCTAATCTTGCAAACTCTCTATTGTTCTAAATTCAAAAATATCATACACAGACACTTCTAACTGATGGAACAGCAGCTGCTGATTCACTAGTTACTCTAAATAATCACAAACATTTGATAGCAAATGTGGTGACAAACGTCATCGGAGCGGCTTGTTGGAATGCTATAATCTCCTGCTAAACAACACTACTTCTAAAGTAGCGGGATCGAAAACTTTAACAAACTAAATCTACGATATCAAATTTAACTCAAAAAGCTCACAGCATGACATTCATTATTGTTCTTAACCATATGTACATCATATATCATTTTTTATTACCTAATGAAGATTGGAGTTTCATAATTCCTGATGCTTCTATGAATAGAAAGGGATTTCTGAAAATAAATTTTGCCCAAACTTCACTGCACCATTCTTGCAGTACATTGGACCCGCACATATCAGATACACAGGATAAAATATCACATCCACACATGGAAACACTTGTATGATTAAATACTTTACACGTGACCACACCAGGTATTCGAATCCTGCCGGAGTCGCAATTTGATCAAAACCAGAAAAAGCCAGTAAGTTACATTTCCGCAGGTTCTCTCTGAGCTGTCCCAGAAACAGAGGTAGGGAGTGCGCGTGCGTGCAAAAGTGCAAATCCGATGGACCTTTTTTTTTTTTGGTGCTCTAAATCAAAATGAACCCAAAACAGCCATTCCAATTTCTGTATTCTGCGTTGCACATCGGCTGGGAACACCATTTGTGCTGGTCCTCTACCCGAAAAGAAGTTGAAGTGACTCAAAGGCTAATTGGCAATTCATGATTAGAGTAAAAATTGTTGCGGGACTCTATTTGGCTTAGAAACTAAAGACCAAAAATCAAGTCAAGTCACTAAATATAAGAAAAAATTAAGGGAACTGCAAATACGTGCGCGTGGAGCAATTGGTTTTGGTTGTTAGTTCACAGCTAGATTGGAAAGATCGAAGAAAGGTCGCATAGTTTGATTACCACTGGATATGTCGTATGAACAGGATCCGAAAGATCCCAAAACACCAAGAATTCCTCAGAACGGGTTCGAGACTGGACCCCGGCTTGCCGCTGCCAACTTTATGCCTGAACATGTCAACAATCACTCCCTAGATGAGGAAAATAAACTATTGATGAATGATAATCTGAGTGTTTCCGGAGACAGCATAGAATCGACAAATACCACGGTCTACGAGGATAGTACCAAAATTGTCACTCCGCTCAGTGTCTCGATACCAACTTTTGAAAATGTCACCGAACTACCGACACCAATGATGTACAGTCCCATATCACCTGGAATCGTTACATCATCACCGCCAAAGCTGAGGCACTCAGACAGTAACAAGATACATGTAAATAAAAGAAGAGGTGGATACCAACCTATAGATGAGCTGGTGAGCACGACGCCAATCAGACTAGCGTCCGAGGTTCTTCCACAGCTTGAATCGTACCAGAAACGTGTCTCTTCACTTCCCGCAGTAACGGAAGAAGAATCAACGACCATTGACAATTTCTCCATTCACCATGACGGGCTCGAGGTGGAGGTAAGTGAGAGAAAGGGAAATGATGATCAAATTTTACAGGGCTACAGGATTAACCATTACGATCAGCCAATTTCATGGAGAAAGGTGAAGACTATTGGAATAGGTAACTTTAGTGATGTACTTTTATATGAGTCGCTAGATCAGAGTAACCCTGAACTCGTTCAAGTGGCTGTTAAACGTATGCGGTATCCTGAGGAAGTGAAAAACATTACCAGCAAAACTCCCAACATTAGTGATCTTTTAGGTCGACTTGATAACTCATTGACCAGAGAGATATCAATTCTGAACTCAATCAATCATCCCTGCATTGTTAAGCTCTACGGTGTCAATGATCCCATTTTTCTACAAAGCTCACGGCCATTATACGACATGCTCATTACCAGACAAAAGTTGAGTCCATGCAACATGATCATGTCTTACTGCTCTGGAGGGGATTTGCTAGCAGCAATGGCCACATGCTCTGGTAATCTAGATTTGTGGCTACTTCAAAGGCTCTTTACCGAGGTGGTGATCGCGGTTAAATACCTACATGAACACAACATCATACATAGAGATTTGAAGCTCGAGAACGTTCTTCTTCGCTTCCCACTCCAGAATATTACAGAGTTCAAAGATCAGCCCTTGTATTACAAGCAAAATTTCATCGAGCTTGCTGACTTTGGTCTAAGTAAACGCATCGAACCGGGCGAGATGTGCAATGCGAGATGTGGTTCCGAGGACTATGTCTCTCCAGAAATTTTAATAGGGATACCGTATGACGGACACTTATCAGATTCGTGGGCACTAGGTGTCATATTATATTCACTTTTGGAAGACCGCCTTCCATTTGATCCTCTACCGAATGCGTCGGCTCGTCAAAAAAGCAGACCCACTGCTCATAGAATTGCCAGGTTTGAGTGGAAGTGGCACAAGAGACTCAACGAGGAATGTAGTGCCAAGGAAATCGTGGAACACACGTTGACGAGACGAAACGAGAGGTGGAATTGCAACGACATATACGAATCAACTTTTGTCCAGGAAATCCTCAACGATTTACAATTTCTCTAAGATCTGTCACCTCTGCTTGAATAAAATTGACAATTCCATTCAACAAATACAAGCAAGAAAAAGTGGTCGACAGGGGAATAATAAAAATATTAAATTGCATTTACTCTACAAAAAAACACACACAAATATTCGTTACATAGCTATATTTTCCAACTTAATCACACACATCATAATTTAGAAAAAAAAACACAATCATTTTATTATTAACAGAAAAAGCAAGGGTGGCTACATTATTTTGTTGTATTTTATTTCCATCATATTTTATTTCTTGTTTCTTGTGCAACAAATAGAGAAGCATTTTTTCACTAGTTAAATTGCTATTATCTTGCCTAGTACTTGTTTCTGCTAGTTCTATACTAGTATTTATAAAAAAGCGGTGACAATTACTTCGTTCCTACCCAGGGAAAGTAGGACGTCAAGTCGGGAGCAATCTTTTCAAGATGGAGTTAGGTCAATTGCTATTCGGAGTTTATTTAATCTCTTCAACCTCTTCTTCACCTTCTTCCTCCGCATCGTCAAGACCGTCCAGACCTCCCTGAGCACCCAGCATACTCTGCAGCTGCTCCATGCTTGGGCCACCAGCGCCACCGGCACCTCCCATAAGCTGGCTCAGGTCCATGCCGCCTGGGCCGCCAGCACCGCCCATCATCTGGCTGAAGTCCATACCGCCTGGACCACCAGCACCGCCCATCATCTGGCTGAAGTCCATGTCACCAGGCATACCGGCATCCGCGCCAGCCTCCTCCTGCTCGTCCTCGTCAACCCACTTGTCGAAATCGGTCTTGATGTTGGCGTACTTCACCTTCTCCTTGGTCAGACGGGGCCAGTACTCCAGTCCCAGGTCCTTCTTGAACAGCTTGATGAAGTAGTGCTGCCCGTTGGCAACCTTGTGTAGGGACTTCTCAGGGACAACCTCCTTGAACAAGTCAATGTGCAGCTTGTAAGTGTGCGTGACCTCGTCGCCAACATGGCCCTTGGAAGTAGCTTCCAAGTCCAGCGTGTTGGCCTCAATCTTCACCTGCGGACTCTCACAGTCCGGGATGCTGACGGTAAGCAGCAGGTAGTTCTTCTCGGCATCGGTTTCGCTCGATCTTTGCGCCCAGGCGACTTCCGGAGTCAGTATTTTAGCAGACATGGTTGTTATTAAAATTCGGGGTTGGGAAGGGTTTGAAATATAGGGGATGCTCGTAATTGAATTGATTCCCTAGCCTGCAGCTTCTAGTTCTTGCAACAAACACAAAACCCAAGAAGAAAAACGAGAACTGAGTGGTTGTGCATTTAAATACATCGAGGGAAGGGAATACTAAAAAGGTTTGTAGGAAGGAGTTCTTGCGCTTCCAGAAGCTTCTTCCCAAGAATCGCAGGGAAAACCCGAAGGCGAGAATAAGAAACTGGAAAAAAAACGATCGTCAGTTCGATTCCTGCTCGACGCACATATGTGTACACAAACTTACCCGGTAAATCATGTGATGACACCGTCAACAAAGATCTGGGTGTCTGTGTGTGTGGGGGGGGGACGTGTGGCCGTGGGGCTGTATATAAGAAGGCACGAGGTCCCCGCCTGGCACACAACCGGTATGCGTGTTGGCGGCTAAAAGATATTTTAGTAGACGTTAGGTGCAGCACAGCGTTGGTGAATAGGCGTTTTTAGTGTGGAGAATATTTTGGTTGTTTCGGCAAAGGTGCAATTCGGTAAGGTTACGAAGTGTACACATTTTGTAAGGTTTAGACATAAGTGCAAGAGGCGCGGTATAGAGAGAGAGAGATAGAGAATGTTTGAGATAGCGTTGACGCCGAGACTGCGAGAAGCGCTGCGGGTAGCAGGTGAGATAGGTCCCAATGAGACTGTGGGTGTGGAACGAAACCATGTATCGGCTGGGGAGTTGTACGAGGTTATGAAGGAGAGCGCTTCGTGGCGGGGAGATGAGCCTCTGTTCGATCTGTTCAAAGGGATATCGTTTCATGTCGAGAGGCGACCTGCCCCAGGGAGTGGGTACACTGCGGAATTTCGACAGCAATTGGAGATGTTGCGCACACAGGTCGATGAGCAGGAGTATCAAGAGATCGTTAGGAAGAAGAATATTTTCGTCGGAGAGGATAATGATGATGACTTGACGCCTGCGCAGATGAATAAGCAGATCCGAGAGCAGGTTACCACTGTATTCAACATCTTACTCAGTGTGGTTTCCGTGGTTGTGGCGATATGGTACTGGTCGCGGAACTCGCACATCTTGCAGGTGCACCACCGGGTGCTGCTGTGTCTTTTCTTTGCCGTATTGGTGCTGGTAGCTGAGGTTGTTGTCTACTCCAGCTATCTGAGGAAGATTGACGAGGCGAAGCAGCTCGAGAGAAATAAAGTAGAGCGTAAAAGAGTAGTCAAAAAAATTGAAATAAGATAGTTGCGCGCATTATAAGACTGCGTTTTAATGATAGTACGAATAAAAAAGTAAAAAAATAGAATCGGACGAGAGTTATTTGTAGAAGTAAAGTCAATGGACTTTTTTAATATTTCAGTTTGGAACAAAAAATTTTGTTTTCTTAATTAGAATCTATAAAAGATGCGCATCAATTCTGATATATTCGATGACTGAAAAAAATAAAAATAAGAATGAAATCAAACTAATAATATTAATGAAAAAAAAGGAACTCTATTGGTGGATACATTTTGAAATGTAATCCTGGAAATGCATAGGAAATGAGTGTGGAGAAGGAACAATTTAATGCGGTTCAATGGCCTAGAACCTTTGTTTCAAAGGCGTGCATTAGCTTCATTGTCTGTTCCAAGAATGTCAGACAAAGAATAGTGTGTGGAGCAATTCTGAACACTTGCGCCTCGAACCCCTTGTACAGAGCAGTTACACCTTCTATCTTCACCGTCTTCACTAGACAGTCGATTGGACCCTTGTAAAGGTCACCTTTTTGGTTATATATTCTGGTCAAGATCACATCCCATGGGTTCATCACGACGGCAACACCAAGACCGGAAATGGTTGAGGCGGTCAAATGCAGCCCCGGACCATCAGACATGATGTCGTGTCTAAGCAAGAAGTGTTTAGCAGTGTTGTAAATAGGGAGTTGAACTGAAGAACCAGCACCAGTTCTCAACATAGCGGCATCGATACCACGGAACAGACCTTTGAACCCTTCTGTCTTCCATATGGTGTACAGCCCGTTCCACACACCTGTATAATGCGTCTGCTCACCGATTTTTATCACGTTAGAGTACGACTGCAGTCTCGTCTTCACCAGAAACAGAGGCGAGCCCATGACGGCGCCGATGATACCCGATGCGGCACCGGCGAACACGTTGATACCCACGCTCTGCACCTTGTGCGACTCCTGGTCCGGATAGAACACGCCGTTCATCACGCTTCTAATGGGCTCATAGAAACCCAATCTAGAGCCATTCAGAGCAATCTGGTAGATGTACGCAGCAACAAGCCCCTTCTGCAACCCGCGCACACCCTCGTTTTTGAACACCACACCCATGGCCTGCAGTGGGTTGTTATAAATCCGCTGGCCCGTGGCCATCAACTCACCTTGCAGTTGCATTCTGATCTTCACGACCTCGACAGGGTTCGTGGCAGTCACAGCTATACACGCCGCGATACCTCCGGCCGTGAATGAGCCAAACTTGCTCACCTTCTGAGCCGCACTCTTCTGAATCTTATCTTCTCCTTTGGCCATTTTAGTCTTTACTGTTGTCCTTGTTAACTTTGCTTTTAAGTTGCCTCGTGCGCTGGTTTAATGTATACGGCTACTAGTGTATGCTTTAGGCAAGCAATATATTCTCAATCTGAGAGCTGATATCTGGGTTTCCACTTTTCCACTCTCTCTATCGTGAAAGGCATATACAAGATCTTACAAAAGAAGATATCAGGGATTATACATTTTATTTATATGGGACGGTGAAATAGATTGCGTCGATGACTGATTTCTTTTCTGCACTATCAGATCCTTCAATACACACTATCTTCCTAGCAACTGTGTAGTGAAAAAAAAAATAACACAGTGTGAAAGGAGTGTAAAGAAACGGCCCTCACCCCTCACCTTGAAGGATCAAAGCAATGCTGGAGGGCACCCAAAACCGGCTCAGGTGTAAAAAACTCTATCTGTGATCAGCAAGCACCACTCCTACCGGCCTGTTCAAGGAAGACAGACTAGACACTCCATCGCTAGCTCTGCCCTGTGGGCTAGTCAACTGTCTTTTCTCTGCTCTCGAAGCCGGCCCCGCTGTGCGATTTCTGTTGTGAAAAAAGAAACTCGGGAACAGCCCGGTACCGGCACCGCTACAAACATATTTCGCAAGTGTAAAGTGCCCATTGAAACGCTCGGCAGCCTGACTAGTCAGCCCATACAAGTTGAAAATTCAAGATGGTTAATGGGCTCGACTTCACTGAGACTCACATACCAAGTTGCACAGACTCACGTACAGTTGCAGGTACTGTCTACTCCTGCTCTGCCTTGTCAGCTTGTGTCGCTCGCGCGTGTGTCTGCAGATGGGAGGCCTTACAGCGTCTTTGTGCCCGTCGAGGCCGTCGTGTGGAGGACGTTGATTAGTGTGTCACGTGCAGTGTCCTGGAGGTCTATGCGGAACACGCGCAGGGTGCCCGTGGCGTCTGTAGTGACGACGATGGGGCCGATGATCTCATCTGGTGAGAGGATGTCGTTGCCGTCCTCCCTGATGTCGTCGACGTTGTTGTGGTGACAGCGTGTTGTGAACTCGTAGATGAAGTCGTTGGACTTGGTGACGATGGTGAGCGTCTGCCGGGGTGCGATGTTTACCGTGGTGAGCGGGTGGTCGTGCGCATGGAAGGAAAACGAGTGCTGGTACCTGGTCACAGCGCTGTCCTGCTCCCCGCCAAGGCTCCGTCTCCTGGTTCTGAACAGCGACGACATTGTAGAGGAGGCGCTGGAGTGTGTGCTGGTGGTGCTGGCTAGCGAGGTACACGAGTTCACAAACATGTCCAGCACAGAAGACGGGGTGGAGGCCCTGCGCCGCTGTCTCACAAGCAGCTCGTTTGTGGGGCGGTCGAGCATGAGATCCTGGTAGTTTAGTCTCCATACATAGAGCCACTGGTCCTCGCTACTGCAGTACACGAATGGCTTATTGTCCCACACCCCTAACTGGGCGCGGTGCCGATACTGTTCGCTGCGAATCCCACGCAATTCCGCGTGGTGCCGCCCTTTCTCACTGAGCTTGAACAGGCGGATTTTGGCGTCCGAGCATGTCACCAGCACACGCGCGACCCCGTAGTAATCTTCCTCCTGAATCTCGTCAAGCTGGTTCTCTGTCTCGATCCACTCAATGCCCGTGATTTGGATAGAGCTTTCTCTGAATCCACCATCGAACTCCTTGACGTGAAATTTGTGCACAAACGTCATGCCCTTGGTGTTCAAAATATGTATGAATCCCTTGAAGGTACCCACTACTGTGTAGTCTCCACCATGTGGGGACAGCGAAACGATAGTAATGGCATCCTTGCAATCGTAGCAGTACTGGACTTTCTTCTCAGGGATGCTCCAGAGTCTGACGTGGTGGTCAAGACAACCGCTGACGAAAAATCTGTCATCTACATCGACAAACTTGGAACTAGTGACGTAATCGGGGTGTAGAAACTCCTGAACCGGTACATCTGAGTGCAGTGGTGCCCACAGCTTTACAAACTTCTCCATAGAAGAGCTTAGCAGAAAGTTATTTTTTGACCACGAAACATCCAGAATCTCGTTGCTGCCATCTTTATTAAGCACCACAATATCTAGTTCATTGAACAAAGGCGCGTACTGCATTTTCCGCTCACCCGTGATTTCGCACTCGAAATCACTGAGACTCAACTTTTCCGCCGTTGATTCCAACACTTTCAGTATGTAGAGCGATCCAGTCTGTGTTCCAACAGCGAAATACTTACCATCGGGACTAAACTCGGCGGCAGTCACAGCAGACTGTTGCATTCGCACTTCTTGCGCCAGAAACAGCCGTCTGAACGGCTGGATATCACAATCTGATTCCCTGCGTAGCACTCTGGCGTATTTAGGTCGTACCAGATACCTTTCAAACTGTTCGCGGTCAAAATTTGTAATGTCATTGATCAAAACCCTCCCCTTTGTGTCAAATTGAAGTGGCTGCAGATCGGCTGAAAACGTCCCTGATCGTTTATATGATCCAGCAGTATCGTTACTGCTGCCACTACTGCTGGTGCTGATTCCGTCCATTCAAACCAGTTCCTAACAAAATTTTTTTATATTCTATCCTTCACTAATGTCGCTACAATCACACTAATTATACTGACTTTACTGCGGACTTCAAAACCCTTTGAGTTTTTGTACTTGAACTGCAATGCTTATATGTATCTATGAAAGATATAAAGAACTGTTTGTGGCACCCCAGTGTGACTAATAAAGTTACCATTGATAGGGGCCAGCATCTTATTTCTTCTGTTGGTTACCGCTGGTCAATCATTGAAATGAATGAGTTATTGATTTTTGTGACTATATCAATTATTCCATAATATGTAACCGCTATGAGACATGTGATATTACCGTGACGAGAGACACAACCAGGTCACATGATTTTTTTTTGCATTTGCTTCAATTTCGCACACAGGGAACCATCGTGCAAGCCCAAAAAAAAAAAAATATAGTGACTTTCAATAGTGCATTAAATGGAATTGCGGAATTGCGGTTTAGCTTTTGAGTCCCTTCTCCTCGCTTCTCCTGCCCATTCACAAGTACAACAGGAGCTATAATGTCTGTTAAACCCATTGACACGTATATTGAGAACAGTGTAAGGCTCTTTGAGGCCAATCCATCGGATTCCATAATATCGATAACCTACCATGGCGGCCAAGATGTGGAACCTGTGTCTTTCCGCACGCACAATCCACACCTGTCGACCACATACCAGTATAGAACCGCGAAAAACAAGGAAGTATCGCGGCTCCTAAATGCGTTAGGGCCTAGGGGAGTCTCCATGAATCCTGTCAGCAAGGTGGACAAGAGACGTAACTACCTCGAAGTCGTGAAGAGGGCCAAGAAGGCGAACGACAATAAAATAAGCAAGAAGGGCGCCAAACTGATCAGAAAAGCACAGATAAACCCGATAGTGAACCTTGTAGGTATTGGCAAGTTGCTAACAAACGAGGATATCAAGGAGGATAAGCCCGTTGCCGTTGCAAAAGACAGTAAGAACAAGAACAAGAAGAAGAACAAGAAGGCTGCCACGCCTGCCCCCGCAGCCACTCTAGCCAGTACCACCAGCAAAAGTAAAAGCAAGAAGAGCAAGAACAAGAAGAAGCGATAGATACCTTTAGTGACCACTGACACTTTTAATCAAGGATCAAATTAAATGAAAACAAAAAAAGAATGATATCTAATGAATCTTTAGCATAATGTATATATATATAACTAATATGGCAAAATATAGAAAAAACACACATGCACACACATGCTAAGATCAACACAAACCTGAACAGCAATTCGAAGCTTATTTCGACATGAATGCTGTGACAGAGAAATAACGAATGTATCAATCAGTTAGCGTATCAGCAATGCTCTGGAGTTGCCTGTTTTGTATACTGAAGATTCTTGTGAGTTCTTCCAGTTTGAGCCCATCTAGCGATAGTGTTTTGTAGTCCTTGAACTCAGAGACCAGCTCTAGTTCAACACGCATGGGCTGTACATGTGAGAAACCCGGAGTCCTGGGCTTCTCCGGCCTTCGTGGCGTCTCGGCCACAGTCTCCGCGGCCTCGCTAATCCTCGAGAGCGAGCGCGATTCAGCCAGGTTCACAGGCCTGTTTTTCTTGTACGACAACATCTCATAAGTGTCGCTTATCAGCTCCACATTCTCCAGCTCGCCTTGCCCATTCACCGTGAGGATGATCACGTTCTGTATGCCGTCGTCATTGGTCTCGTTCTTGTCCCCGATGGAGGCCATGCTTATATCCTCATCATCATCGAATATGTACCGTATATTCGTTGGGAACATTGCATGTGGTGTCTCTAGCGAGCCACCTTTCTTGAACAGATGCCATATATTTCTGTCGTATGCAGTCAGCGATATAGGTTCAAACTCCATTGCTCCTTTCCTGTGATTTCGACCAGCGCGACCAGGTTTCAACAACGGCAACAACACAAAAATAAAGACTAGCAGCGGGAATTCACAATCGTGGACTGCTAAATGGAGAAAGAGTCCACTATCATATGACTAAATGGAAAAAGAGCCCATTATATCATAAGAATATATGTATGTGCAAGTTGATGTCAAAGCATAAGTAACGAAACACACGTGCAAAATGAAAAGTATTGGAATAAAAAACTCAAAAAAGAAGAAGTGTGATCCAACCGAGGTTTGAACTCGGGATCTTCGCCGTGTAAAGGCGACGTCTTAAACCACTGGACTATTGGACCATTTATTCTTCGGATGATAAAAATAGTAAATTAACATTATAATTCACGTGACTATTATATCCCCAAACACGATACACCACACGAGCTCTGTACCTCTCCCATTCTTTTCTTGGTGCTACAAGCTGTGCTACATGGCCCGTGCTGGATACTACTTCCCCAGCGCTGTTCTGTATGGTCTGTGTGCTCCGCTGTGCCCTCTACCTCTGTCTTTCTCGCGTAGAAATCGCTACGCTGTTGCGGTGTGATGACCATGTTTGGGAGAGCACTTCGCTGTTAAAGCTACGCAGGCCTCTCCACCACACGGTCTGAAAAAAATTTTTTTGTTTGGCTCTCTCTTGGGCGATTTTCTCACTGCAGGCATTCTGGCTGCGCTGTCAATTTGCTGGCAACTTCAATGCTGTCCCAGCTCATGGAAGCGATTGAACCAATTTCATAGTGCGTAAGTACTATCTCTGCTGGAATGAATTGAATTTACGATTTGTAAATCGTATATAATTGTTGATAGATACTTTACCCCCCCTGCAGTTGGAGTCGAGCAAAAACCCGAACGGCATAGCAAGCAAAATGTTGGATATTAACCAGTTTATTGAGGAGAAGGGTGGTAACCCAGAGTTGATCAGACAGTCTCAGAAGGCCAGATATGCCAGTGTTGAATTGGTTGACGAGATCATTGCTGAGTACAAGGACTGGGTGAAGACCAGATTTGAGCTGGATGAGTTGAACAAGAAGTTGAACAAGTTGCAGAAGGATATTGGTTTGAAATTCAAGGCTAAGGAGGATGCCAGCGAGCTATTGGCTGAGAAGGAAAAGCTGACCCAGGAGAAGAAGGAATTGACCGAAAAGGAACAAAAGGAGGACAGCGACCTGAAGAACAAGGTCAACCAGATTGGTAACATTGTCCACCCATCTGTTGTCATTTCCAACGACGAAGAGAACAATGAGCTTGTGCGTACCTGGAAGCCAGAAGGATTGGCTGATGTTGGTGAAGTTGCGTCTGTTACTGGTAAGCCAGCCTCTCTGTCTCACCACGAGATTCTGCTGAGACTGGACGGTTACGACCCAGAGCGTGGTGTCAAGATCTCCGGCCACAGAGGTTACTTCTTCAGGAACTACGGTGTCTTCTTGAACCAGGCGTTGATCAACTACGGTCTACACTTCCTTGCCAGCAAGGGTTACATTCCACTACAGGCCCCAGTCATGATGAACAAGGAAGTAATGGCCAAGACTGCCCAACTTTCGCAGTTCGATGAGGAGTTGTACAAGGTCATTGACGGTGAGGACGAGAAGTATCTAATCGCCACCTCTGAGCAGCCTATCTCAGCCTACCACAGCGGTGAATGGTTTGAAAAGCCACAGGAGCAATTGCCTATCCGTTATGTTGGCTACTCCTCTTGTTTCCGTAGAGAGGCCGGTTCTCACGGTAAGGACGCTTGGGGTGTCTTCAGAGTCCACGCATTCGAGAAGATCGAGCAATTCTGCATAACTGAGCCAGAGAAGTCCTGGGAGGAGTTTGACAGCATGATTGCCAACTCCGAGGAATTCTACCAATCCTTGAAGCTACCATACCGTATCGTCGGCATCGTGTCCGGTGAGTTGAACAACGCCGCCGCCAAGAAGTACGACTTGGAAGCTTGGTTCCCATACCAGAAGGAGTACAAGGAGTTGGTCTCCTGCTCTAACTGTACCGACTACCAATCCAGAAACTTGGAGATCAGATCCGGTATCAAGAAGATGGGTGACAGAGAGAAGAAGTACGTCCACTGCTTGAACTCTACCCTGGCCGCTACCCAAAGAGCCCTGTGTTGTGTTCTAGAAAACTACCAAACCGAAGACGGTCTAGTTGTCCCAGAAGTATTGAGAAAGTACATCCCAGGCGAGCCAGAGTTCCTACCATACACGAAGGAACTTCCAAAAAACTCCACTTCAAACAAGAAGAAATAAAGAGATTACAAATCTAAATAGAAAACAATTCAAACAACCTCTCCACCCTCATTTTTGAGTGAGGTTATTGAAGCACCACTTTCCACATTTTTATCTTATTAATTATGATACAAATATTTTAATGAACATATTTTTTTTCCCCCACCCAGGGTCTACTACCAGTGCCAATCAGCACTAATTATCATATGTAAACGGGAAACTACATCTTTTTTATTTATTTTTATTAAATAATGAAAGTCCATCTGTCTCATTTATTCATAGACCCACCTTTGCTATATATAGGCTGAACACCTTTCACCTAAGCCGTACAACGCGCGACAAGTCAAAAAATGTCCAGCAACTGTAGTCAGGCTACAGCCGAGGCAATCATAGTTATAGGGGTTACCCGGGATTGTAGTTGTGACTGTTTTTTAAATCACCACATACACCCGAACACCCAGGTTATTTGTTCCAAACCAGTTCACATTTCAGTTAAGAGGAGCGTAGACTAATATGCTGAAACAGGACATGGAAGTGCACATACGCTTACCTAGCAGTGGGATGCCCTAGGGGCGTTCTCCCGTCCCCAGCATCCAGGTAGGGAGTTTGTTGTCTTGGTGGATTGCGCTAGCTGGGGGAGGGGGGTGAGTGGAGGTCCAATCCTAGGCTGGTGATGTCCGGGCCCTCTGCCTAGACTATCCCAGCTACTACTGGAGGCCTCTTCCGCCCCAGCACGGGCACCTGACCCTGCGGGACCGAGCACGCAGAGGGACCCCCCCCCCCCCCCCCCAGTGTGTCCCGCAGCTCTGGCTGCATCCCGCAGCGCAGGACAAGACAGGAGCAGTGCAGGCTGGCTGCACCGCACACACACAGCGAGAGACAGAACCAGCGAGACGGAACCAGAGAGTCGCACCGTGGGCGTCGGTGGGGCGTGGGAAAGAGAGTTGAGGCGAAACGGGCCGGCGTACGCTGAGCTGGGAATACGCTAGCCTCGGGTCTGGTCCAGCTGGAAAATTCCACACAGGCGAGCTGGATGGGCGCCCGCTGCGAAAAAATGTATGGGAAAGCCATCATATATATCAAAACCTATACTATAACAGCTCATTTATTGTTTATACATTGATTAAAAGTGCCAAAGGAACCAAGAAACCGCCAAGATGTCCACTGAATTGACTGTTCAATCTGAAAGAGCTTTCCAAAAGGTATGAAACACATTGAAAATAGGCATATGAGAATTGAATTTATTACTCGAAAGATGAAGTAGCATGAGCTGGCCGAATGATAGCGTATAGGTGTTGAAATAGAGATGCAGGATACACAGATCTCACGAGATTAAAGAAATTGCATTTCGCTAGGAATTCCCAATCCCAGAGTGATTAGAAACATCCGGCTTGTCGAGCGTACCAACTATAGTGAGGGTCCGATTAGAAATATACTAGGAAATGAAAAAAAGACATTACAAGCATACATTCCGGTGTTGAGGAATTATTACCGCGAAAGGAAGAACCGCAATATGATTTTCGACTCAAGCTATCTTCGCTATGATAGAATAAATCTTTTCTTATTAAATCAGAATGCATAGAATTTATTTTTACTAACATTGTTTTTTGATACACTCTTGAAAAAGGTTAAATTTGTTATGATGTTACAAATGATATTTCTTTTACATTGGCGTACATGATTGATATAGCAACCTCACATCTTCAGCAACCCAAAGGTCAAGACTTCCAGAAGAACCAAGAGATGGTATAAGAACGCTGGTTTGGGCTTCAAGACCCCAAAGACCGCCATCGAGGGTTCTTACATTGACAAGAAGTGTCCATTCACTGGTTTGGTTTCTATCCGTGGTAAGATTTTGTCTGGTACCGTTGTCTCCACCAAGATGCACCGTACCATCATCATCAGAAGAGACTACTTGCACTACGTTCCAAAATACAACAGATACGAGAAGAGACACAAGAACGTCCCAGTCCACGTTTCCCCAGCTTTCCGTGTCCAAGTCGGTGACATTGTTACTGTCGGTCAATGTAGACCAATCTCCAAGACTGTTAGATTCAACGTCTTGAAGGTTGCTGCTGCCAGCGGTAAGGCTAACAAGCAATTCCACAAGTTCTAAGTTAAATAGAAAGATAATAACTTTAGCACTAATCATCTAAAAAAAATCAAACTGTTTTTCTCTATACTATAATTAACTTCCATTATAATCAAATAACAAAAATTACCTCATTCCTCAATTAGTTGTTAGGTGAGGGAAATGATAAATGTATTCAATGGCAGCGAGCGCATTAGTTTTCTTCCATTGTCATAAAGTTATTTTCCAAATCATTATTTTTGTAAATCTAAATGATTAATAGAAATATAATACAACATCTCTAAATAGCTAAACCAGTTTCTTACAAGTGCGCTACTTTCGGAATACAAGCATGGTCATCTATAAAAACGTTCCAATACAAACATCGTGGCAATACATAGCATTTGAACTTAACCACTCAAATTTGTTCATTGCTTACTATCGGATCAACCCAAATACTGTTACAAAATTCAGAGAACAAGCATAATGACAAAGCACTAGCCCTAATTTATGGGGTCAAGCAGTAATATTTCCTCACAGATAGTTGTAACTGTTTTGCTTTTGATATCTTTGACTGGCTCTCGTAGTTTCTCGTAACAAAGTCTGAGTTCAAGAGCAGTCCATTGCCCAGGCCCTGGTTGTTCCTTGCGAATGGTCTCCCATTCCACGTGAGACTGATGTGTATATTGGTTGTCCTTCAATGTGTTGATTAACCAAGTTTTTTCTTCTTGACTTATTTCTTTTACCTTATTTAGTGCTTCATCTTTGATCATCTTATTCCATTTATAACGGCACTGGATACGAGATCTGGCACCTCCCATGAGCTCACTAACGACTGTCCAGTTAATGATATCGTTGAATCCCAAATGATCTACTATTCGTTTACCCTTGGGTCCTCTTAGAAGAAGTTGGTTCATTTTGTCTGCTTCATCTATTATGCCGTCCTGGATTCCATCTAATTCCTTCTCACTTTTTTCTCGATGTTTGAGAGCTTCGTCCAGCATATCCTTTATTACTTCCTTTAATAGTTTTTCTTCTTCAACAGTCCATTTTTGAGATCCCCTCTTATTTCCACACTTGATGTAGTTTCTCCATCTATCTCTTACATCTTCAGGCATCCTGCCCATCATCTTACCGATCAAAGACCACTGCCCCTCTTTTTCTAAACATAAATTGGCAAGCTGTTCATCTTCCTCTTTACTCCATTTACCCCTTTGTTCAAAGGCATGATATCTTCTTCTGACATGTTTATAAAGAGATGATCTGGTCCTGTAAGGGAGAATCTTACAAATACTTTTCCAAAAATCATCTCGTTGCCCATTATTATTCCATATTCTGTCACATAATTGCTCTCTAGTAAAATTTTTGTCTTCTTGATAATCTCTTATATAACTGTCAAGAAGGGCATCTTCCTTTGCATCGAAGCCCCTACCTGCTGACTGAATAGAGGAGCTTAACAAACCTTTGTTTTCTTCTAAGCTCTCCGAAATAGGCTCTAAGACATCTGAATTTGTGCGCTGATCCTCCACCAACACCTCATCAATTTTCGAGCCAATTTCTGTATGAGTTGACTTCCCTTCTGTGTCTATTTGTGAAATTGTCTGTAAAGATATACCATTTATATTCTCATTATCGAAGACCGTTCTGTTATCGTTACGGTTATTTCTCTCATCCTCATTATTCTTCGTTTTATTGCTTTTAAAGTTCGAATTGCTCAAATTAGATGAGAGGGGCATGTCACGGTCACCTACTTCGTCAACAAGTTTCGTGTTTTCGACCATGAGCTGATCCCCCTCACTCATTTCGTGAATGTCAATATCATTCTCCCCAATAATATCCTTCACTTCATTCTCCAGAATGGTTCCAAGGGACGATAACGCAGGATCCACATTTATTTCATCTTGTGATATATCTATCTTTTCCTTTGTCTTTTTGGAATGACGTTTCTTCTTTTTCTTACTTGACTTTTCATGATCCTCTTGTTTGCGTTTCTTCTTTGTTCTCTCCACATCACCTAGCATGGCAAAATCCACAACCCCATCATTTGGACCATTCTTTTTCCAATCTATCCAATCATTTGTTTCAGTGTTTTGATTTTTACCACCTTGTTTTACAGCACCAGACCGTTCTTTCTTATTGCGATTTTTACCCATTATTTCTAATTATCTGTAAAAAACCATATAATGATCCAATTTAACGCGTTTGGGATACAACTTTCTAGTTGATGTATTTTTTTATAAGGCTAGATTCACAGTGACTAACTGAACAGGATAGTATTTCACCTTTTGAAAAGAACACTCAACGATACAGAACCTCAAAGTAAAAAAATAGCAACAATTTCACGTAAAGTTCACTATTAAAGCGGGTTCGCTAAAATGAAGAAAGGAGGATTCCTTGGCACTTAATTATAATCAGTTATTCGCAATAGATGAACGCAAGCAGACTGAACTTGCTCCTAGGAATCTTAAGCACTTAAAACATTGTTAATCGAATCATAACAAATCGAATGTGTAGTTAAGGATTCCACCTCTAAAAATGCGATGAGGTCATTACACACGTTAAACACATAATACAAGACCATCAACTGTGACAAATGATGCATCCATACAGTTGGATTTATGGCTTCTATCTATCCAAATCTGCTCTTCACAACGTGCTATATATATACATTCTATGTTTAGGATTTAAGGTCCTGGTGGAGGAGGGGCATGTGCTTGGTATAGCTTATCTGAAGCTGCTCTATACTGAGCCCGTAGGTCGTCATAATACGAGTCGGAGAAGGTACGATAGTCCTTGAAGATATGACTCAATCTTTGATAGAATTTCTGAACAATGTTTACAAATTCATAGAGACAGTCGAATGATTCGCCCATGATGGATAGATTTTTAGTTGTTTTCACTATTTGTCCTTGTGGTGCAACTGAATTCATTGCTGTGGTATTGAAGGTTCTTAAAAAGTCAAAGCATTGTCTCTCAAGAGCAGGTAAGTACATTGATGGCAAATTCAATGAAAGAATCATAAGCTCCTTAAGATAAGTGAGAGTCATTAGTAATGCCTCACTGGCGACAAAAGTCTTGTCACCAACCACCACTGATTTCCTGTGTCCACCAGTTGGAGATGCAGAACTTTTACCGTCTGTTGGTGATACATTTTCTATGATTTCTTCGTTTTCAGCTTCGAATAATTCCGAAACTTTTGTCCACGCTAAGGGATCAAGGTCATTGCTTGAAACCATTTCGTTGACAGACTTTTGTATCAAAGGCTTGACAACAGCAGGTGTCCATTTTTCGTTTACAACTTTCGTCTGTAATTTCCTGGTATTCCTTGGTCCAAACTGATTTATGTAACTTTTCACCTGAGACGCTAGGACATCGCTCAAATACTTCGTCAGAAACTCCCCAGTCAAAGCCTCACATTCTTGAATATAAAATACACATGTGTCATAGAATTTCAAGAAATAGTTGAACTTCAAAGTGCTTGTAATATCTCTCCTCACAGCAATTATCTTACCAGTGCGTAACTGTATTATGTGAATAATCTCATTTATCCCAGGTCGTATATCTAATTGCGTAATCATATTATGCTGATTTTCGTTTGGTTCTGATATCGAGTTCATTTCAGTTAATGAGATATCTAATAATAGCTTTTGATGACCATATAGTCTTCGTTGAGCCAAGCTCTCGTGGAGGAAAATATTTTCCAGCATGGCTACAAACTCATCTGCACTTTGCTCCTTGATCAAATGTGCAAGTTTTGATCCCGATGCAGGGTTACTTGTGCTTCTTTCATTACCGTCATCTGAAGTTTCTTTTGTAACTGCTGATTCGTGTGGTAAATATCTCTTTAGAATGCTTTTGAGTTCAGCTAAGGTCTTCTCTTGATAAATATCAAATGCCCCAGTCAATTCTTCACAACGATACAACTTCCGTATAATATCAGTGACATTCTCTCTGAATGAATCGTCAAAGGAGAATTGTGATTTATCTCTCGTAGAGCCTTTTAAAGATTCAAGACTTGTATTTTTAACAAGACTTTGACAATATTCATCAATATCATTCAGTAGAATATCACATAATTTCAACGAGTACTTACCACCTATTTCAATCTCAATATTGGTAATAAATTCTCTAGTATCGGAAAGTGCTGGTACGGTTTTCAAGTCAACCAATTTGAATGGCCACTTCTCAGTCCATTCAAGAACTAATTTATCGCTATTATCTCCATGAATCAAGCTATTTATAGAGCTTGTCAAAGATAAACATTCCTCAAATTTATCATCTTGATACAATTTCTGACAAACTTCTACCTTTTCCAACACAAGCTTAACTTGTAGTAAACCCTGCTCAAGTTTCTCTACATTTCTCCTCTGACATATCCTTTTCAGTTTCGCCAAACGTGTTTGGATTTCATCTTTATCAATCCTGTCAAGGGACTCTGATAAAATATCGAGGGTCTGAATACAACTCTTCATAGTTTCTTCTAATTTATCTACCTCGGATAATGTTCTATAATATTTATGCGATGACTTGGATATTTCTTTTATCAGTAGGTTTTCTACAACATCCAAGTACTCATTCAAGTTTTGTCTTAATGTAGTGTATCCAATTATTCTTGCATCCGTCCCGCTAATACTGTAGTTTTCTAATTGTAGTTCAATTCCTTCAAGTACTTTATGAAAAACTCTAGGATTATCTAACTTGAAATCCTCATCCATATAGAAATCGGGGACCCCAGACGCCCTTAGTTGATCACACCAATTATTGTTATCATCAGTAACTCCTTCACTTTCATCAAAAGGGTTCAAATCATTTTCATTCCCGTTATCATCACTCAATTGCCTTATCTGTTGCATTCGGTTGGCACTTTTTATGCTATTTGTTGCCTTGAAGACCGAATACTCCGAATTGATCGACTTCCTGTACGCATCTATCTTCTCTTTCCAGCCACCCGGCAACTCATTCTTAGTCAATGTAATGGGTGGTATGTCTGCTACTGAAGGGTATGTCAGCCAATTTTTTCTTCTGGTATTCATAACTATCTCATAGATAGAATTGTTTCCAATTGGTGAATAGTCCATAGAGCCACTGTGCCGTGTGTGATCAAACCCAAACCCACGATTACTGATACGTGCACCGCCAAAATGTGATTGAGATTCAAAACTTCTACGTAAGCTCATAGAATCGACACTTAACCTGGAAGGTGACTTTATATTATTACTTCCGCTTACACTCCTCAAATCATCGTTCAAAGACGATATATCTTCATCCTCCGCCAGAATAGAGGGTGTAGGAGTGGATTCAACCTTTTGTTCTTGCCCCAGCGGATCAGAAACCACAAACTTTGCTACTGGTTCCTTCGGTATATTGGTAGCCATAGTTTACCTTATTCTATGCTCTCGTGAATCTCCCCTTACTGAGACGAAATAAACACTTAACAAAGTATAGTCCCTATGGTCAAAATGCAAAATTCAGTGAATAAATAACTTTCCAGTAAGTAAGAATCAAAAATACCACTCTGTTCCTGTTTAACACGCAAATTCTAGGCCCAATTTGTTTGCATATGTTATGTGTCTATAATGAAATGTGCCCTTTAGTATGTTTTCTTATGCTTCGCTAACATTAGAAAAACCGTCAGTGATGAACAAAATACCCGAAGATGATAGCGGAGGACCAAGACCTGTTATCCGATGCTGAAGTGTCTACGAACTCAATGTATTAAGGTAAATGAGAATTGTGATGATATACTAGCCTTTTGTTCATTCTATTTGGCTTATAAAGCATGCATTAACAGCAAAAAGTACTAAGAAAAATCTAGAAAACAAGAAGACAAACAATACTATCAACCTGTAAATTTAATGTATATTCTGTGTTCTATTTATAGTTTTTTACTTAGAGTAAAATGAACCCTTTGTTCAGGTCATGGTAACTAGTTCTTCGGCACTTGTTGGATGGATAGCCACACAGTTATCAAAATCAGCCTTCGTAGCACCCATCTTAATGGCCACACCAAAACCTTGCAAAATTTCTGCAGATGAGTCACCAACAATATGTAGACCAACAACCTTTTCATTTGGACCTTCACAAATGATCTTGTATCTAGTTGGTGACTTGTGTTCCAACATAGCGTAGTACATGGCTGTGAACTTACTAGTGTAAATCTTAATGTTGTCCTTACCATATTGCTTAACGGCCTCATCCTCACTCAATCCAATGGAACCAGCTTCTGGGTGTGAGAAGACAACACTTGGAACATTAGTGTAGTCCAATTTATCATTACGGAACTTCTCAGGGCCAAACAATCTGTTTGAGAGCTTTCTGCCAGCAGCGATGGCAACAGGAGTCAGTTCAACACGACCAGAAACATCACCAAGGGAATAGATGTGAGATACATTAGTGTTTTGGTATTCATCTGTGATAATTTGCTCCTTTTCGTTCAGTTTAACACCAACATTCTCTAAACCGATGCCAAGTAGGGATCTACGGCCCATGGTCCATATCAATTCGTCAACGTCCTTCAAAATATCACCACTAGTCAAATGCACAGTCAATTTACCAGATTTTTCATCCTTCTCGACCTTCTCGACGTTGTTCTCCTTGTGAACGTTTATTCCTTCTTCAACGTAGTAGTCAGTAACGGTGTTTTGGATAATTTCGTCGAACTTTCTTAGCACAGTCTTACCTCTAATCACCAAATGAGTTTCAGAACCGAGACCGTGGAATACACCAGCCAATTCGATACCAATATAACCAGCACCAACAACTACTACCTTCTTAGGTTGATCCTCCAAACGGAAGAAACCATCTGAGTCAGTACCGAGATCAAAACCTGGAACCTTTTCTGGATAAACTGGTTTACCACCAGTTGCAACTAAAATACGGTCAGCAGTGTAAACCTCCGTAGTGTTATCATGCTTGGTCACCTCGACATTTCCATCTTTGTTGAATTTGGCCCAACCGAAAACAACATCAACGCCTTCTCTCTTCAAGTTGTTTTCGTAGATACCATTCAATCTATGGATATAGGCATCTCTCTTCTTCTTGAACTCTGGCCAATTGAAAGTTATGTTCTCCTTGGTCAATTGCAAATTCTGGGCCAAACCGTACTCGTGAGCATGTGTTAATCTGGTGGCCAGATCGGAGGCGTACCACATAACCTTCTTGGGAACACAACCAACATTGACACAGGTACCACCGAGTGCTTTCCCCTCAATCAAAAGAGTCTTTGCACCATAAGAGGCTGCTCTTCTACTGGAGGCAACACCACCGGAACCACCACCGATAACAAGGTAATCATAATGTTTTGTAACTGGAGCCATTGTTCTATAAAGTCTTCTTGCACCTGAGAGCATAAATATCTAGTTTATGATTTACAATTTGGAATAATTGTAACTCTTATAACCAGGATGTTGCGGCTTCGAGGATAGGTCCAATTTGCCAATAATCAGTTAGCTCTCTAAATATTTATATAAATGAAAATTTGGGAGATTTCTAAGGCCCTTATAGATTTACGTAATGGACGCGCAGTGCTAACAAAAGTCACAGCTTGTGGGTGTGGGAAATTAGTAAAGCACACCCTTCCCCAAGCCGTTATTTGTCATTACAAAGCTCACCTCCCCAGAGACTTGCTGCACAAGCACGTCG